>JAAROE010000526.1:0-47492 GCA_036365135.1 Miichthys miiuy | reverse complement strand
CAGTCACCAAAGACAGGAGGCCCCGGGTGAGCAGAGACACAGACAGTCTCAGACAGGAGCACAGACAGTCTCCCCAGACAGGGCCAGAGCAGACAGAGACACAGTCAGTCTCCTGAGACAGTCTCCCAGACAGAGGCCCAGACAGGCAGAGGAGCTTACAGACAGTCTCCCAGACAGGAGCCCACGACAAGCAGGAACACAGACAGTGCTGCGGAGCAGAGGTGAGACAGTCTCAAAGACAGAGCCCCAGCCAGACAGAACACAGACAGTCTCCTAGACAGTCTCCAGACAGAAACCAGACCAGACAGAAGACACAGTCAGTCTCCCAGACAGTCTCCCAGACAGAGACACAGACAGACAGAGCTACAGACAGTCTCCAGACAGTCTCAGACAGAGACCCAGACAGGCAGAACACAGACAGTCTCCCAGACAGAACCCACTAGACAGAACTACAGACAGTCTCCCAGACAGAGAACAAGACAGTCTCTCAAAGGGCAGAGGCCCAGACAGACAGAGACACAGACAGTCTCCCAGACAGTCTCCCAGACAGAGAGACCAGACAGACAGAACACAGTCAGTCTCCCAGACAGTCTCAGACAGAGAACCCACGAACAGAACACAGACAGTCTGCAGACAGTCTCCCAGACAGAACACAGACAGACAGAGACACAAGACAGTCTCCCAGACAGAGACAAAAACGTCCCAGACAGAAACCTCAGACAGTCTCCCAGACAGAGTCACACCTGACAGAGAGAGACACAGTGATTCCCAGACAGTCTTCAGACAGAGGCAGATTACGGCAGAAACACAGTCAGTCTCCCAGACAGTCTCCCAGACAGAGACCCACACAGTCTCCCAGACAGAGACAAAGACAGTCTCAAAGACAGAGGCCCAGACAGACAGAAACACAGACAGTCTCCCAGACAGTCTTCCAGACAGAGACCCAGACAGACAGAGAGCACAGTCAGTCTCACAGACAGACAAAGACAGTCTCAAAGCCGGGACCCAAACAGACAGAGACACAGGGCAAGTCTCCCAGACAGTCTTTAGACAGAGACCCCAGACAGACAGAGACCCACACAGTCTCTCCAGACAGAACAAAGACAGTCTCAAAGACAGAGGCCAGACAGACAGAAACACAGACAGTCTCCCAGACAGTCTTCAGACAGAGACCCAGACAGACAGAGACACAGTCAGTCTCTGACAGTCTCCCAGACAGAGCCCACGCAGACAGAACAGACAGTCTCCCAGACAGAGACACAGACAGTCTCCCAGACAGAACACAGACAGTCTCCCAGACTAGCTTAGACAGAGACACAGACAGACAGAAACACAGACAGTCTCCCAGACAGTCTTCAGACAGAACCCAGACAGACTGAGACACAGTCAGTCTGCAGACAGTCTCACAGACAGGGCCACACAGACAGAGACACAGACAGTCTCCCAGACAGAGAAACAGACAGACAGAGACACAGACAGTCTCCCAGACAGTCACAGACAGAGACCAAGACAGTCCCAGACAGACAGACACACAGACAGTCTCTGACAGTCTTCCAGACAGAATCAGACAGACAGAGACACAGTCAGTCTCCAGACAGTCTCCCAGACAGAACAAAGACAGTCTCAAAAGACAGAGGCCCCAGACAGACAGAGACACAGACAGTCTTCCAGACAGTCTCCCAGACGAGACCCAGACAGACAGAGACACAGTCATTCTCCCAGACAGTCTCTAGACAGAGACCCAGACAGACAAGAAACACAGACAGTCTCCCAGACAGTCTCCCAGACAGAGACAGACAGAGACAGACAGAAACACAGTCAGTCTCCCAGACAGTCTCCCAGACAGAGAAACAGACAGACAGAGACACAGACAGTCTCCCAGACAGTCTCCCAGACAGAGACCCAGACAGGCAGAGACACAGTCAGTCTCCCAGACAGAGACCCACACAGACAGAGACACAGACAGTCTCCCAGACAGAGACAAGACAGTCTCCCAGACAGAGACCCCGACAGACAGAGACACAGACAGTCTCCCAGACAGTCTCCTAGACAGAGACCCAGACAGACAAACACAGTCAGTCTCCCAGACAGTCTCCAGACAGAGAACCACGCAGACAGAGACACAGACAGTCTCTAGACAGTCTCCCAGACAGAGACACAGACAGACAGAGACAGACACAGACAGTCTCAGACAGAGACAAAACAGTCTCCCCAGACAGAAGCCCAGACAGTCTCTCCCAGACAGAGACACACACAGACAGACAGACACAGACAGTCTCCCAGACAGAGACAAAGACAGTCTCAGAAGCCACAGACCCAAACAGACATAGACACAGAACCCAGTCTCCCAGACAGTCTTCCAGACAAGACCCAGATTGACAGAGACACAGTCAGTCTCCCAGACAGTCTCCCAGACAGAGACCCAGACAGTCTCCCAGACAGAGACAAAGACAGTCTCAAGACAGAGGCCCAGACAGACAGACACAGGGCAGTCTCCCAGGCAGTCTTCCAGGCAAGACCCAGACAGACAGAGACAAAGACAGTCTCAAAACAGAGACCCAGACAGACAGAGACACAGACAGTATCCCAGACAGTCTCCCAGACAGAAGACAGGTGAGTAGAGACACAGACAGTCTCCCAGACAGAGACAAAGACAGTCTGAAAGACAGAGGAGTCTAGACAGACAGAACACAGACAGTCTCTGACAGTCTAGACAGGAACCCAGACAGACAAAGACACAGACAGTCTCAGACAGTCTCCCGAAAGACAGGGCCAGACGAGCAGAACACAGACAGTCTCCCAGACAGAACCAACACAGAAACAGGAACACAGACAGTCTCCCAGACAGGAGCAAAGACAGAGGCCAGACAGACAGAACACAGACAGTCTCCCAGACAGTCTCCCAGACAGAAGAACCAGACAGACAGAAACACAGACAGTCTCCCAGACAGTCTCCCAGACAGAGAAACAGACAGACAGAGCACAGACAGTCTCCCAAGACAGTCTCCCAGACAGAGCCCAGACAGGCAGAGACACAGTCAGTCTCCCAGACAGAACCACACAGACAGAGCACAGACAGTCTCCCAGACAGTCCCAGACAGAGAACCAGACAGACAGAAACACAGACAGTCTCAGAGACAGTCTCCCAGACAGAGACCCAGACAGACAGAGGAACAGTCAGTCACAGACAAAGACAAAGGACAGTCCTCAAGCCAGAGACCCAAACAGACAGAGACACAGACAGTATCCCAGACAGTCTTCAGACAGGAACCCAGACAGACAGAGACCCACAGTCTCCCAGACAGAACAAAGACAGTCACAGAAAGACAGAAGGACAGACAGACAGACACAGACAGTCTCCCAGACAGTCTCCCAGACAGTCTCAGACGAACACCCACACAGTCTCCCAGACAGAGACAAAGACAGTCTCAAGACAGAGGCCCAGACAGACAGAAACACAGACAGTCTCCCAGACAGTCTTTCAGACAGAGACACGCAGACAGAGGCACAGACAGTCTCCCGACAGGATCAGACAGTCTCTCAGACAGAACACAGACAGTCTCCCCAGACAGAAACCCAGACAGAGACACAGACAGACAGAAACACAGACAGTCTCCCAGACAGTCTTCCAGACAGAAGACCAAACAGACTGGGACACAGACAGTCTCCCAGACAGAGAAACAGACAGACAGAACTGGACAGTCTCCCAGACAGAACACAGACAGAGCACAGACAGTCTCAGACAGTCTAAGACAGGACCCACACAGACAGAGACACGAGACAGTCTCCCAGACAGTCCCAGACAGAGACACAGACAGACAGAGACACAGACAGTCTCCCAGACAGTCTCCCAGACAGACTCCCAGACCCAGTCTCGGTGAAACCAGCACAGACAGAACACAGACAGTCTCCAGACAGAGACAAAGACAGTCTCCCAGACAAGACCCAGACAATCTTCAGGACTGAGACCCACACAGACAGAGACATAGACAGTCTCCCAGACACAGGGAGCAAAGACAGTCTCAAGACAGAGCCCAGACAGACAGAGACACAGACAGTCTCCCAGACAGTATCCCAGACAGAGACACACACAGACAGGGTACAGACAGTCTCCCAGACAGAGACACAGACAGTCTCCCAGACCAGTCTCCCAAAGACCCAGAGACCCAGACAGACAGAGACACAGTCATTTCTCCCGGGCAGTCTCCCAGACAGGGCCAGACAGGCAGGAGCACAGTCAGTCTCCCAGACAGTCCCAGACAGAGAAACAGACAGACAGAGACACAGACAGTCCAAGACTGATCTCCCAGACAGAACCCAGACAGACAGAGACACAGTCAGTCTCCCAGACAGAGACCCACACAGACAGAGACACAGACAGTCTCCCAGACAGGAACAAAAGACAGTCTCAAGACAGAGTCCCAGACAGACAGAGAGACACAGACAGTCTCCCAGACAGAGAGGGGAAACAGACAGTCTCTAGACAGTCTCCCAGACAGAAGACAGACAGACAGAAACACAGACAGTCTCCCAGACAGTCCCAGACAGAAGACACCAGACAGAGACACAGACAGTCTCCCAGACAGTCTCCCAACAGAAGACACAGACAGACAGAGACACAGACAGTCTCCCAGACAGAACAAAACAGTCTCCCAGACAGAAACCAGACAGTCTCAGACAGAGACACACACAGACAGAGACACAGACAGTCTCCCAGACAGAGACAAGACAGTCTCAAGACAGAACCCAAACAGACAGAGACACAGACAGTCTCCCAGACAGTCTTCCAGACAGGCCCAGACAGACAGAGACACAGTCAGTCTCCCAGACAGAGACAAAGACAGTCTCAAAGACAGAGGCCCAGACAGACAGAGACACAGACAGTCTCCCAGACATCTCCCAGACAGAGAACCCACACAGTCTCCCAGACAGGGCACAGACAGACAGTCTCAAAGACAGAGCCCAGACAGACAGAAACACAGACAGTCTCCAGACAGTCTTCCAGACAGAACCCAGAGAGACAGGGAGCACAGTCAGTCTCACAGACAGTCTCCCAGACAGAGACCCTGCAGACAGAGACACAGACAGTCTCCCAGACAGAGACACAGACAGTCTCCCAGACAGAAACCCAGACAGAGACACAGAGACAGACCCAAGAAACACAGACAGTCTCCCAGACAGTCTTCCAGACAGACCCAAACAGACTGGGAACACAGTCAGTCTGCAGACAGTCTCACAGACAGAGACACACAGAAGGACAGAACACAGACAGTCTCCCAGACAGAGAAACACTCAGACAGAGACACAGACAGTCTCAGACAGAACACAGACAGACTGCAGACAGTCTCCCAGACAGTCTCCCAGACAGAAACCCACACAGACAGAGACACAGACAGTCTCCCAGACAGAGACCCAGACAGAGACACAGACAGACAGGAGACACAGACAGTCTCCCAGACAGTCTCCCAGACAGACTCCCAGACAGTCTCCCAGTGAAACCAACACAGACAGAGACACAGACAGTCTCTAGACAGAACAAAGACAGTCTCCCAAGACCCAGAAACAGAACAATCTTCCAGACAGGAGACCCACACAGAGCGGAGACATGGACAGTCTCCCAGACAGAGACAAGACAGTCTCAAGACAAAGCCCAGACAGACAGAGACACAGACAGTCTCCCAGACAGTATCCCAGAAGAGACACACGGACAGAGACACAGACAGTCTCCCACAGAACACAGACAGTCTCCAGACTGTCTCCCAGACAATCTCCCAGACTGAAACCCACACAGACAGAGACACAGACAGTCTCCCAGACAGAGACTGAACAGACAGACACACAGACAGTCTCCTGACAGTCTTCCAGACAGAGGCACAGTCAGTCTTTCCAGGCAGTCTCCCAGACAGAGACCCACAGTCTCCCAGACAGAGACAAAGACAGTCTCAAAGACAGAGGCCCAGACAGACAGAAACACAGACAGTCTCCCAGACAGTCTGAACCGAGACCCAGACAGACAGAGACACAGTCAGTCCCAGACAGAGAACAAAGACAGTCCCTGAAAGACAGAGGCCCAGACAGACAGGGCAGACAGTCTCCCAGACAGTCTCCAGACAGAGACACACAGATCTCCCAGACAGAGACAAAGACAGTCTCAAAGACAGAGGCCCAGACAGACAGAAACACAGACAGTCTCCCAGACAGTCTTCCAGACAGAACCCAGACAGACAGAGACACAGTCAGTCTCACAGACAGTCTCCCAGACAGAGACCACGCAGACAGAACACAGACAGTCTCCCAGACAGAGACACAGACAGTCTCCCAGACAGAGACCCAGACAGAGCACAGACAGGCAAACACAGACAGACACAATCTCCCAGACAGTCTCCAGACAGAACCAAACAGACAGAGACACAGTCAGTCTCCCAGACAGTCTCACAGACAACAGAGACCCACACAGACAGAGACACAGACAGTCTCCCAGACAGAGAAACACACAGACAGAGACACAGACAGTCTCCCAGACAGAACACAGACAGTCTCGCAGACAGTCTCAGACAATCTCCCAGACTGAAACCACACAGACAGAGACACAGACAGTCTCCCAGACAGAGACCCAGACAGAGACACAGACAGACAGAGACACAGACAGTCTCCCAGACAGTCTCCCAGACAGTCTCAGTGAGCCAACACAGACAGAGACACAGACAGTCTCTAGACAGGGAAAAGACAGTCTCCCAGACAGAAACCCAGACAATCTTCCAGACTGGGCCACACAGACGGAGATGGGCAGTCTCCCAGACAGAGACAAAGACAGTCTCAAAGACAGAAGCCCAGACAGACAGAACACAGACAGTCTCCCAGACAGTCTCCCAGAATGAGACACACACAGACAGAGAGACACAGACAGTCCCAGACAGAGACACAGACAGTCACAGACTGTCTCCCAGACAGTCTCCCAGACAGAAACCACACAGACAGAGACACAGACAGTCTCCAGACAGGAGCCCAGACAGACAGACACACAGACAGTCTCCTGACAGTCTTCCAGACAGAGACACAGTCAGTCTCTAGACAGTCTCCCAGACAGAGACAAAGACAGTCTCCAAAGACAGAGGCCCAGACAGACAGGAGCACAGACAGTCTCCCAGACAGTCTGCAGACAAGAGACCCAGACAGACAGAGACACAGTCAGTCTGCCAGACAGTCTCCCAGACAGAGAACACACACAGACAGGAACAGAACAGTCTCCCAGACAGAGACACAGACAGACAGACACACAGACAGTCTCCTGACAGTCTCCCAGACAGAAACCAGACAGACAGAGACACAGACAGTCTCCCAGACAGTCTCCCAGACAGAGACAAAGACAGTCTCTCAAGACAGAGTCCCAGACAGACAGAGACACAGACAGTCTCCCAGACAGTCTCCCAGACAGAAGACAGACAGACAGGGCACAGACAGTCTCCCAGACAGTCTCTGGAGCAGAGACCCACCAGACAGAAACACAGACAGTCTCCCAGACAGTCTCCCAGACAGACAGACAGACAGTCTCCCAGACAGTCTGCAGACAGAGACAAAGACAGTCTCAAGACAAGACAGCCCAGACAGACAGAGACACAGACAGTCTCCCAGACAGTCTCCCAGAGACAGAGACACACACAGACAGAGACACAGAGACAGTCTCAGACAGAGACACAGACAGTCTCAGGACTGTCTCCCAGACAGTCTCCCAGACTGAAACCCACACAGACAGAGGTCAACAGTCTCCCAGACAGAGACAGACAGACAGACACACAGCAGTCTCCTGACAGTCTTCCAGACAGAGACACAGTCAGTCTCTAGACAGTCTCCCAGACAGAGACAAGACAGTCTCAAGACAGAGGCCCAGACAGACAGAGACACAGACAGTCTTCCAGACAGTCTGCCAGACAGAGACCTGACCAGACAGGAACACAGTCATTCTCACAGACAGTCTCCCAGACAGAGACACACACAGACAGAGACACAGACAGTCTCCCAGACAGAAGACACAGACAGACAGACACACAGACAGTCTCTGACAGTCTTCAGACAGAATCCAGACAGACAGAGACACAGTGCAGTCTCACAGACAGTCTCCCAGACAGAGACAAAGACAGTCTCAAAGACAGAGGCCAGACAGACAGAGACACAGACAGTCTTCCAGACAGTCTGCCAGACAGAAGACCCAGACAGACAGAGCACAGTCATTCTCCCAGACAGTCTCTAGACAGAGACCCACGCAGACAGAAACACAGACAGTCTCCCAGACAGTCTCCACAGACAGAGAAACAGACAGTCTCCAGACAGTCTCCCAGACAGAGAACCAGACAGACAGAAACACAGTCAGTCTCCCAGACAGAGACCCACAGGACAGGGAACTACAGACAGTCTCCCAGACAGAGACAAAGACAGTCTCAAAGACAGAGACCCAGACAGACAGAGACACAGACAGTCTCCCAGACAGTCTTCCAGACAGAGAGAACCAGACAGACAGAAACACAGTCAGTCTCCCAGACAGTCTCCCAGACAGAGAAACAGCACCCAGACAGAGACACAGACAGTCTCCCAGACAGAGACACAGACAGACAGAGACACAGACAGTCTCCCAGACAGAACAAAAACAGTCTCAGAAGCCAGAGACCCAGACAGACAGAGACACAGACAGTCTCCACACAGTCTCCCAGACAGAGAGACAAAGACAGTCAAGACAGAAACCCAGACAGACAGAACACAGACAGTCTCCCAGACAGTCTGCCAGACAGAAGAAACAGACAGACAGAGACACAGACAGTCTCCAGACAGTCTCCAGACAGAGACCCACACAGTCTCCCAGACAGAGACAAGACAGTCTCAAGACAGAGGCCCAGACAGACAGAAACACAGACAGTCTCCCAGACAGTCTTCCAGACAGAGACCCAGACAGACAGAGACACAGTCAGTCTCACAGACAGTCTCCCAGACAGAGACCCAGACAGACAGGGAACACAGTCAGTCTCCCAGACAGAGACACAGACAGTCTCCCAGACAGAGACAGAACAGTCTCAAGCAGAAACCCAGACAGAGACACAGACAGTCTCCCAGACAGTCTCCCAGACAGAGACAAAGACAGAGGCAGACAGACAGAGCACAGACAGTCTCCCAGACAGAGACAAAGACAGTCTCAAGACAGAGAGCCCAGACAGACAGAGACACAGACAGTCTCCCAGACAGTCTCCCAGACAGGAACCCCCACACAGTCTCCAGACAGAGACAAAGAGACAGTCTCAAAGACAGAGGCCCAGACAGACAGAAACACAGACAGTCTCCCAGACAGTCTTCCAGACAGAGACCCAGACAGACAGAGACACAGTCAGTCTCACAGACAGTCTCCCAGACAGAGACCCACGACAGACAGAGACACAGTCAGTCTCCCAGACAGAGACACAGACAGTCTCAGACAGAACACAGACAGTCTCCCAGACAGAAAACCCAGACAGAGACACAGACAGACAGAAACACAGACAGTCTCCCAGACAGTCTCCAGACAGAGACCCAAACAGACAGAGACACAGTCAGTCTCCCAGACAGTCTCACAGACAGAGACCCACACAGACAGAGACACAGACAGTCTCCCAGACAGAGAAACACACAGACAGAACACAGACAGTCTCCCAGACAGTCTCCCAGACAGTCTCCCAGACAAACCACACAGACAGAGACACAGACAGTCTCCCAGACAGAGACCCAGACAGAGACACAGACAGACAGAGACACAGACAGTCTCCCAGACAGTCTCCAGACAGAGACCCAGACAGTCTCCCAGACAGACTCCCAGACAGTCTCCAGTGAAACCAACACAGACAGAGACACAGACAGTCTCCCAGACAGAGAACAAAGACAGTCTCCCAGACAGAAACCCAGACAATCTTCCAGACTGAGACCCACACAGACGGAGACATAGACAGTCTCCCAGACAGAGACAAAGACAGTCTCAAAGACAGAGGCCCAGACAGACAGAGACACAGACAGTCTCCCAGACAGTCTCCAGAAGAGACCCACACAGACAGAGACACAGACAGTCTCCCAGACAGAGACACAGACAGTCTCCCAGACAGTCTCCCAGACAGAGACCCAGACAGACAGAGACACAGACAGTCTCCCAGACAGTCTCCCAGACAGAGACCCAGACAGGCAGAGACACAGTCAGTCTCCCAGACAGAGACCCACATAGACAGAGACACAGACAGTCTCCCAGACAGAGACAAAGACAGTCTCAAAGACAGAGGCCCAGACAGACAGAGACACAGACAGTCTCCCAGACAGTCTCCCAGACAGAGAACCAGACAGACAGAAACACAGTCAGTCTCCCAGACAGTCTCCCAGACAGAGAAACAGACAGACAGAGACACAGACAGTCTCCAAGACAGTCTCCCAGACAGAGACCCAGACAGGCAGAGACACAGTCAGTCTCCCAGACAGAGACCCACATAGACAGAGACACAGACAGTCTCCCAGACAGAGACAAAGACAGTCTCAAAGACAGAGGCCCAGACAGACAGAGACACAGACAGTCTCCCAGACAGTCTCCCAGACAGAGAACCAGACAGACAGAAACACAGTCAGTCTCCCAGACAGTCTCCCAGACAGAGAACCACGCAGACAGAGACACAGACAGTCTCCCAGACAGTCTCCCAGACAGAGACACAGACAGACAGAGACACAGACAGTCTCCCAGACAGTCTCCCAGACTGAGTCACACACAGACAGAGACACAGACAGTCTCCCAGACAGTCTTCCAGACAGAGACCCAGATTGACAGAGACACAGTCAGTCTCCTAGACAGTCTCCCAGACAGAGAACCACACAGTCTCCCAGACAGAGACAAAGACAGTCTCAAAGACAGAGGCCCAGACAGACAGAAACACAGACAGTCTCCCAGACAGAGACAAAGACAGTCTCAAAGCCAGAGACCCAAACAGACAGAGACACAGACAGTCTCCCAGACAGTCTTCCAGACAGAGACCCAGACAGACAGAGACACAGACAGTCTCCCAGACAGAGACAAAGACAGTCTGAAAGACAGAGGCCCAGACAGACAGAGACACAGACAGTCTCCCAGACAGAGACAAAGACAGTCTCAAAGACAGAGGCCCAGACAGACAGAGACACAGACAGTCTCCCAGACAGTCTCCCAGACAGAGACCCAGACAGACAGAGACACAGACAGTCTCCCAGACAGTCTCCCAGACAGAGACCCAGACAGACAGAGACACAGTCAGTCTCCCAGACAGAGACCCACATAGACAGAGACACAGACAGTCTTCCATACAGTCTCCCAGACAGAGAACTAGATAGACAGAAACACAGTCAGTCTCCCAGACAGGGACAAAGACAGTCTCAAAGACAGAGGCCCAGACAGACAGAAACACAGACAGTCTCCCAGACAGTCTTCCAGACAGAGACCCAGACAGACAGAGACACAGTCAGTCTCACAGACAGTCTCCCAGACAGAGACCCACGCAGACAGAGACACAGTCAGTCTCCCAGACAGAGACACAGACAGTCTCCCAGACTGAAACCCAGACAGAGACACAGACAGACAAAAACACAGACAGTCTCCCAGACAGTCTTCCAGACAGAGACCCAAACAGACTGAGACACAGTCAGTCTACCAGACAGTCTCACAGACAGAGACCCACACAGACAGAGACACAGACAGTCTCCCAGACAGAGAAACACACAGTCTCGCAGACTGTCTCCCAGACAGTCTCGCAGACTGTCTCCCAGACAGTCTCCCAGACTGAAACCCACACAGACAGAGACACAGACAGTCTCCCAGACAGAGACCCAGACAGACAGAGACACAGACAGTCTCCCAGACAGAGACCCACACAGACAGAGACACAGACAGTCTCCCAGACAGTCTCCCAGACAGAGAACCAGACAGACAGAAACACAGACAGTCTCCCAGACAGAGACAAAGACAGTCTCAAAGACAGAGGCCCAGACAGACAGAGACACAGACAGTCTCCCAGACAGTCTCCCAGACAGAGACCCACACAGTCTCCCAGACAGAGACAAAGACAGTCTCAAAGACAGAGGCCCAGACAGACAGAAACACAGACAGTCTCCCAGACAGTCTTCCAGACAGACAGAGACACAGATCAGTCTCACAGACAGTCTCCCAGACAGAGACACGCAGACAGAGACACAGTCAGTCTCCCAGACAGAGACACAGACAGTCTCCCAGACAGAGACACAGACAGTCTCCCAGACTGAAACCCAGACAGAGACACAGACAGACAGAAACACAGACAGTCTCCCAGACAGTCTTCCAGACAGAGACCCAGACAGACAGAGACACAGTCAGTCTCCCAGACAGTCTCCCAGACAGAGACCCACACAGACAGAGACACAGACAGTCTCCCAGACAGAGAAACACACAGACAGAGACACAGACAGTCTCCCAGACAGTCTCCCAGACAGTCTCGCAGACTGTCTCCCAGACAGTCTCCCAGACTGAAACCCACACAGACAGAGACACAGACAGTCTCCCAGACAGAGACCCAGACAGAGACACAGACAGACAGAGACACAGACAGTCTCCCAGACAGTCTTCCAGACAGACTCCCAGACAGTCCCAGACAGACTCCCAGACAGTCTCCAGTGAAAACCAACACAGACAGAGACACAGACAGTCTCCTAGACAGAGACAAAGACAGTCTCCCAGACAGAAACCCAGACAGTCTTCCAGACTGAGACCCACACAGACGGAGACACAGACAGTCTCCCAGACAGAGACAAAGACAGTCTCAAAGACAGAGGCCCAGACAGACAGAGACACAGACAGTCTCCCAGACAGTCTCCCAGAATGAGACACACACAGACAGAGACACAGACAGTCTCCCAGACAGAGACACAGACAGTCTCCCAGACAGTCTCCCAGACAGAGACCCAGACAGACAGAGACACAGTCATTCTCCCAGACAGTCTCCCAGACAGAGACCCAGACAGACAGAGACACAGACAGTCTCCAGACAGGAGCCACAGAACAGAGACACAGACAGTCTCCCAGACAGAGACAAAGACAGTCTCAAAGACAGAGGCCCAGACAGACAGAGACACAGACAGTCTCCCAGACAGTCTCCCAGACAGAGAACCAGACAGACAGAAACACAGTCAGTCTCCCAGACAGTCTCCCAGACAGAGAAACAGACAGACAGAGACACAGACAGTCTCAAGACAGTCTCCCAGACAGAGACCCAGACAGACAGAGACACAGTCAGTCTCCCAGACAGAGACCCACACAGACAAGACACAGACAGTCTCCCAGACAGAGACAAAGACAGTCTCAAAGACAGAGAGCCCAGACAGACAGAGACACAGACAGTCTCCCAGACAGTCTCCCAGACAGAGACCAGACAGACAGAGACACAGTCAGTCTCCCAGACAGTCTCCCAGACAGAGAACCACGCAGACAGAGACACAGACAGTCTCCCAGACAGTCTCCCAGACAGAGACAAAAACAGTCTCCCAGACAGAAACCCAGACAGTCTCCCAGACTGAGTCACACACAGACAGAGACACAGACAGTCTCCCAGACAGTCTTCCAGACAGAGACCCAGACAGACAGAGACACAGTCAGTCTCCTAGACAGTCTCCCAGACAGAGAACCACACAGTCTCCCAGACAGAGACAAAGACAGTCTCAAAGACAGAGGCCCAGACAGACAGAAACACAGACAGTCTCAGACAGAGACAAAGACAGTCTCAAAGCCAGAGACCCAAACAGACAGAGACACAGACAGTCTCCCAGACAGTCTTCCAGACAGAGACCCAGACAGACAGAGACACAGTCTCCCAGACAGAGAACAAAGACAGTCTGAAAGACAGAGGCCCAGACAGACAGAGACACAGACAGTCTCCCAGACAGTCTCCCAGACAGAGACCCACACAGTCTCCCAGACAGAGACAAAGACAGTCTCAAAGACAGAGGCCCAGACAGACAGAAACACAGACAGTCTCCCAGACAGTCTTCCAGACAGAGACCCAGACAGACAGAGACACAGTCAGTCTCCCAGACAGTCTCCCAGACAGAGACCCACGCAGACAGAGACACAGACAGTCTCCCAGACAGAAACCCAGACAGAGACACAGACAGACAGAGACACAGACAGTCTCCCAGACAGTCTCCCAGACAGACTCCCAGACAGTCTCCCAGAGTGAAACCAACACAGACAGAGACACAGACAGTCTCCTAGACAGAGACAAAGACAGTCTCCCAGACAGAAACCCAGACAATCTTCCAGACTGAGACCCACACAGACGGAGACATAGACAGTCTCCCAGACAGAGACAAAGACAGTCTCAAAGACAGAGGCCCAGACAGACAGAGACACAGACAGTCTCCCAGACAGTCTCCCAGAATGAGACACACACAGACAGAGACACAGACAGTCTCCCAGACAGAGACACAGACAGTCTCCCAGACAGTCTCCCAGACAGTCTCCCAGACTGAAACCCACACAGACAGAGACACAGACAGTCTCCCAGACAGAGACCCAGACAGACAGACACACAGACAGTCTCCTGACAGTCTTCCAGACAGGAGACACAGTCAGTCTCTAGACAGTCTCCCAGACAGAGACAAAGACAGTCTCAAAGACAGAGGCCCAGACAGACAGAGACACAGACAGTCTCCCAGACAGTCTGCCAGACAAGACAGACAGACAGAGACACAGTCAGTCTCCCAGACAGTCTCCCAGACAGAGACACACAGACAGAGAGACACAGACAGAGACACAGACAGTCTCCCAGACAGAGACACAGACAGTCTCCCAGACAGAGACCCAGACAGACAGACACACAGACAGTTCCCAGACAGTCTTCCAGACAGAACCAGACAGACAGAGACACAGTCAGTCTCCCAGACAGTCTCCCAGACAGAGACAAAGACAGTCTCAAGACAGAGGCCCAGACAGACAGAGACACAGACAGTCTCCCAGACAGTCTCCCAGACAGAGACACAGACAGAGCAGACAGTCTCCCAGACAGAGACAGACCCAGTCTCCCAGACAGACCCAGACAGACAGACACAGACAGTCTCCCTGACAGTATTCCAGACAGAGATCCAGACAGACAGAGACACAGTCAGTCTCCTAGACAGTCTCCCAGAGAGAGACAAAGACAGTCTCAAAGACAGAGGCCCAGACAGACAGAGACACAGACAGTCTCCCAGACAGTCTGCCAGACAGAGACAGACAGACAGGGCAGGTCAAAGTCTCCCAGACAGTCTCCAGACAGAGACACCAGACAGAAACACAGAAAGTCTCCCAGACAGTCTCCCAGACAGAGAAACAGACAGTCTCCCAGACAGTCTCCCAAACAGAGAACCAGACAGACAGAAACACAGTCAGTCTCCCAGACAGTCTCCCAGACAGAGAAACAGACAGACAGAGACACAGACAGTGTCCAAGACAGTCTCCCAGTCAGAGACCCAGACATGCAGAGACACAGTCAGTCTCCCAGACAGAGACCCACATAGACAGAGACACAGACAGTCTCCCAGACAGAGACAAAGACAGTCTCAAAGACAGAGGCCCAGACAGACAGAGACACAGACAGTCTCCCAGACTGAAACCCAGACAGAGACACAGACAGTCTCCCAGACAGTCTCCCAGACAGAGACAAAGACAGAGGCCCAGACAGACAGAGACACAGACAGTCTCCCAGACAGAGACAAAGACAATCTCAAAGACAGAGGCCCAGACAGACAGAGACACAGACAGTCTCCCAGACAGTCTCCCAGACAGAGACCCACACAGTCTCCCAGACAGAGACAAAGACAGTCTCAAAGACAGAGGCCCAGACAGACAGAAACACAGACAGTCTCCCAGACAGTCTTCCAGACAGAGACCCAGACAGACAGAGACACAGTCAGTCTCCCAGACAGTCTCCCAGACAGAGACCCACGCAGACAGAGACACAGACAGTCTCCCAGACAGAGACACAGACAGTCTCCCAGACAGAGACACAGACAGTCTCCCAGACAGAGACACAGACAGTCTCAGACTGAAATCCAGACAGAGACACAGACAGACAGAAACACAGACAGTCTCCCAGACAGTCTTCCAGACAGAACCCAGACAGACAGAGACACAGTCAGTCTCCCAGACAGTCTCCCAGACAGAGACCCACACAGACAAGAGACACAGACAGTCTCCCAGACAGAAACACACAGACAGAGACACAGACAGTCTCGCAGACAGTCTCCCAGACAGTCTCCCAGACAGAAACCCACACAGACAGAGACACAGACAGTCTCCCAGACAGAACCCAGACAGAGACACAGACAGACAGAGACACAGACAGTCTCCCAGACAGTCTCCAGACAGACTCCCAGACAGTCTCCCAGACAGACTCCCAGACAGTCTCCCAGAGTGAAACCAACACAGACAGAGACACAGACAGTCTCTAGACAGAGACAAAGACAGTCTCCCAGACAGAAACCCAGACAATCTTCCAGACTGAGACCACACAGACGGAGACATAGACAGTCTCCAGACAGAGACAAAGACAGTCTCAAGACAGAGGCCCAGACAGACAGAGACACAGACAGTCTCAGACAGTCTCCCAGAATGAGACACAGACAGAGAACACAGACAGTCTCCCAGACAGAGACACAGACAGTCTCCCAGACAGTCTCCAGACAGAGACCAGACAGACAGAGACACAGTCAGTCTCCCAGACAGTCTCCCAGACAGAGAGAGACCCAGACAGGCAGAGACACAGACAGTCTCCCAGACAGAGACCCAGAACAGAGACACAGACAGTCTCCCAGACAGAGACAAAGACAGTCTCAAAGACAGAGGCCCAGACAGACAGAGACACAGACAGTCTCCCAGACAGTCTCCCAGACAGAGAACCAGACAGACAGAAACACAGTCAGTCTCCCAGACAGTCTCCCAGACAGAGAAACAGACAGACAGAGACACAGACAGTCTCCCAGACAGTCTCCCAGACAGAGAACCAGACAGACAGAGACACAGTCAGTCTCCCAGACAGAGACCCACATAGACAGAGACACAGACAGTCTCCCAGACAGAGACAAAGACAGTCTCAAAGACAGAGGCCCAGACAGACAGAGACACAGACAGTCTCCCAGACAGTCTCCCAGACAGAGAACCAGACAGACAGAAACACAGTCAGTCTCCCAGACAGTCTCCCAGACAGAGAACCACACAGACAGAGACACAGACAGTCTCCCAGACAGTCTCCCAGACAGAGACACAGACAGACAGAGACACAGACAGTCTCCCAGACAGTCTCCCAGACAGACACACACAGACAGAGACACAGACAGTCTCCCAGACAGTCTCCAGACAGAGACCCAGACAGACAGAGACACAGACAGTCCTAGACAGTCTCCCAGACAGAGCCACACAGTCTCCCAGACAGAGACAAGACAGTCTCAAGACAGAGGCCCAGACAGACAGAAGCACAGACAGTCTCCCCAGACAGAGACAAGACAGTCTCAAGACAGAGACCCAAGACAGACAGAGACACAGACAGTCTCCCAGACAGTCTTCCAGACAGAGACCCAGACAGAGAGAGACCCACACAGTCTCCCAGACAGAGACAAAGACACTCTGAAAGACAGAGGCCCAGACAGACAGAGACACAGACAGTCTCCCAGACAGAGACAAAGACAGTCTCAAAGACAGAGGCCCAGACAGACAGAGACACAGTCAGTCTCCCAGACAGAGACCCACATAGACAGAGACACAGACAGTCTCCCAGACAGTCTCCCAGACAGAGAACTAGACAGACAGAGACACAGTCAGTCTCCCAGACAGAGACAAAGACAGTCTCAAAGACAGAGGCCCAGACAGACAGAGACACAGACAGTCTCCCAGACAGTCTGCCAGACAGAGAAACAGACAGACAGAGACACAGACAGTCTCCAAGACAGTCTCCCAGACAGAGACCCAGACAGGCAGAGACACAGTCAGTCTCCCAGACAGAGACCCACAGACAGAGACACAGACAGTCTTCCAGACAGTCTCCCAGACAGAGAACTAGACAGACAGAAACACAGTCAGTCTCCCAGACAGAGACAAAGACAATCTCAAAGACAGAGGCCCAGACAGACAGAGACACAGACAGTCTCCCAGACAGTCTCCCAGACAGAGACCCACACAGTCTCCCAGACAGAGACAAAGACAGTCTCAAAGACAGAGGCCCAGACAGACAGAAACACAGACAGTCTCCCAGACAGTCTTCCAGACAGAGACCCAGACAGACAGAGACACAGTCAGTCTCACAGACAGTCTCCCAGACAGAGACCCACGCAGACAGAGACACAGTCAGTCTCCCAGACAGAGACACAGACAGTCTCCCAGACAGAAACCCAGACAGAGACACAGACAGACAGAAACACAGACAGTCTCCCAGACAGTCTTCCAGACAGAGACCCAGACAGACAGAGACACAGACAGTCTCCCAGACAGTCTCCCAGACAGAGACCCACACAGACAGAGACACAGACAGTCTCCCAGACAGAGAAACACAGTCTAGCAGACAGACCCAGACAGTCTCCCAGACAGTCTCCCAGACAGCTACAGACAGTCTCCCAGACAGTCTCCCAGACAGAAACCCACACAGACAGAGACACAGACAGTCTCCCAGACAGAGACAAAGACAGTCTCAAAGACAGAGGCCCAGACAGACAGAGACACAGACAGTCTCCCAGACAGAGACCCACACAGTCTCCCAGACAGAGACAAAGACAGTCTCAAAGACAGAGGCCCAGACAGACAGAGACACAGACAGTCTCCCAGACAGTCTTCCAGACAGAGACCCAGACAGACAGAGACACAGTCAGTCTCACAGACAGTCTCCCAGACAGAGACCCACGCAGACAGAGACACAGTCAGTCTCCCAGACAGAGACACAGACAGTCTCCCAGACAGAGACACAGACAGTCTCCCAGACTGAAACCCAGACAGAGACACAGACAGACAGAAACACAGACAGTCTCCCAGACAGTCTTCCAGACAGAGACCCAAACAGACTGAGACACAGTCAGTCTACCAGACAGTCTCACAGACAGAGACCCACACAGACAGAGACACAGACAGTCTCCCAGACAGAGAAACACACAGACAGAGACACAGACAGTCTCGCAGACAGTCTCCCAGACAGTCTCCCAGACAGAAACCCACACAGACAGAGACACAGACAGTCTCCCAGACAGAGACCAGACAGAGACACAGACAGACAGAGACACAGACAGTCTCCCAGACAGTCTTCAGACAGACTCAGACAGTCTCCCAGACAGACTCCCAGACAGTCTCCCGGAGTGAAACCAACACAGACAGAGACACAGACAGTCTCCTAGACAGAGACAAAGACAGTCTCCCAGACAGAAACCCAGACAATCTTCCAGACTGAGACCCACACAGACGGAGACATAGACAGTCTCCCAGACAGAGACAAAGACAGTCTCAAAGACAGAGGCCCAGACAGACAGAGACACAGACAGTCTCCCAGACAGTTCCAGAATCAGAGACACAGACAGAGACACAGACAGTCTCCCAGACAGAGACACAGACAGTCTCCCAGACAGTCTCCCAGACAGAGACCCAGACAGACAGAGACACAGTCATTCTCCCAGACAGTCTCCCAGACAGAGACCCAGACAGGCAGAGACACAGTCAGTCTCCCAGACAGAGACCCAGACAGAGACACAGACAGTCTCCCAGACAGAGACAAAGACAGTCTCAAAGACAGAGGCCCAGACAGACAGAGACACAGACAGTCTCCCAGACAGTCTCCCAGACAGAGAACCAGACAGACAGAAACACAGTCAGTCTCCCAGACAGTCTCCCAGACAGAGAAACAGACAGACAGAGACACAGACAGTCTCCAAGACAGTCTCCCAGACAGAGACCCAGACAGGCAGAGACACAGTCAGTCTCCCAGACAGAGACCCACATAGACAGAGACACAGACAGTCTCCCAGACAGAGACAAAGACAGTCTCAAAGACAGAGGCCCAGACAGACAGAGACACAGACAGTCTCCCAGACAGTCTCCCAGACAGAGAACCAGACAGACAGAAACACAGTCAGTCTCCCAGACAGTCTCCCAGACAGAGAACCACGCAGACAGAGACACAGACAGTCTCCCAGACAGTCTCCCAGACAGAGACACAGACAGACAGAGACACAGACAGTCTCCCAGACAGTCTCCCAGACTGAGTCACACACAGACAGAGACACAGACAGTCTCCCAGACAGTCTTCCAGACAGAGACCCAGATTGACAGAGACACAGTCAGTCTCCTAGACAGTCTCCCAGACAGAGAACCACACAGTCTCCCAGACAGAGACAAAGACAGTCTCAAAGACAGAGGCCCAGACAGACAGAAACACAGACAGTCTCCCAGACAGAGACAAAGACAGTCTCAAAGCCAGAGACCCAAACAGACAGAGACACAGACAGTATCCCAGACAGTCTTCCAGACAGAGACCCAGACAGACAGAGACCCACACAGTCTCCCAGACAGAGACAAAGACAGTCTGAAAGACAGAGGCCCAGACAGACAGAGACACAGACAGTCTCCCAGACAGAGACAAAGACAGTCTCAAAGACAGAGGCCCAGACAGACAGAGACACAGTCAGTCTCCCAGACAGAGACCCACATAGACAGAGACACAGACAGTCTTCCAGACAGTCTCCCAGACAGAGAACAGACAGACAGAGACACAGACAGTCTCCCAGACAGAGACAAAGACAGTCTCAAAGACAGAGGCCCAGACAGACAGAGACACAGACAGTCTCCCAGACAGTCTCCAGACAGAGAAACAGACAGACAGAGACACAGACAGTCTCCAAGACAGTCTCCCAGACAGAGACCCAGACAGGCAGAGACACAGTCAGTCTCCCAGACAGAGACCCACATAGACAGAGACACAGACAGTCTTCCAGACAGTCTCCCAGACAGAGAACTAGACAGACAGAAACACAGTCAGTCTCCCAGACAGAGACAAAGACAATCTCAAAGACAGAGGCCCAGACAGACAGAGACACAGACAGTCTCCCAGACAGTCTCCCAGACAGAGACCCACACAGTCTCCCAGACAGAGACAAAGACAGTCTCAAAGACAGAGGCCCAGACAGACAGAAACACAGACAGTCTCCCAGACAGTCTTCCAGACAGAGACCCAGACAGACAGAGACACAGTCAGTCTCCCAGACAGTCTCCCAGACAGAGACCCACGCAGACAGAGACACAGACAGTCTCCCAGACAGAGACACAGACAGTCTCCCAGACAGAAACCCAGACAGAGACACAGACAGACAGAAACACAGACAGTCTCCCAGACAGTCTTCCAGACAGAGACCCAAACAGACTGAGACACAGTCAGTCTACCAGACAGTCTCACAGACAGAGACCCACACAGACAGAGACACAGACAGTCTCCCAGACAGAGAAACACACAGTCATAGACAGTCTCCCAGACAGTCTCGCAGACAGTCTCCCAGACAGTCTCGCAGACAGTCTCCCAGACAGTCTCCCAGACTGAAACCCACACAGACAGAGACACAGACAGTCTCCCAGACAGAGACCCAGACAGGCAGAGACACAGTCAGTCTCCCAGACAGAGACCCACATAGACAGAGACACAGACAGTCTTCCAGACAGTCTCCCAGACAGAGAACTAGACAGACAGAGACACAGACAGTCTCCCAGACAGAGACAAAGACAGTCTCAAAGACAGAGGCCCAGACAGACAGAGACACAGACAGTCTCCCAGACAGTCTCCCAGACAGAGACCCACACAGTCTCCCAGACAGAGACAAAGACAGTCTCAAAGACAGAGGCCCAGACAGACAGAAACACAGACAGTCTCCCAGACAGTCTTCCAGACAGAGACCCAGACAGACAGAGACACAGTCAGTCTCACAGACAGTCTCCCAGACAGAGACCCACGCAGACAGAGACACAGTCAGTCTCCCAGACAGAGACACAGACAGTCTCCCAGACAGAGACACAGACAGTCTCCCAGACTGAAACCCAGACAGACAGAGACACAGACAGACAGAAACACAGACAGTCTCCCAGACAGTCTTCCAGACAGAGACCCAAACAGACAGAGACACAGTCAGTCTACCAGACAGTCTCACAGACAGAGACCCACACAGACAGAGACACAGACAGTCTCCCAGACAGAAACACACAGACAGAGACACAGACAGTCTCCCAGACAGTCTCCCAGACAGTCTCCCAGACTGAAACCCACAGACAGAACACAGACAGTCTCCCAGACAGAGACCAGACAGAGACACAGACAGACAGAGACACAGACAGTCTCCCAGACAGTCTCCCAGACAGACTCCCAGACAGTCTCCCAGTGAAACCAACACAGACAGAGACACAGACAGTCTCCTAGACAGAGACAAAGACAGTCTCCCAGACAGAAACCCAGACAATCTTCCAGACTGAGACCCACACAGACGGAGACATAGACAGTCTCCCAGACAGAGACAAAGACAGTCTCAAAGACAGAGGCCCAGACAGACAGAGACACAGACAGTCTCCCAGACAGTATCCCAGAATGAGACACACACAGACAGAGACACAGACAGTCTCCCAGACAGAGACACAGACAGTCTCCCAGACAGTCTCCCAGACAGAGACCCAGACAGACAGAGACACA
The DNA here is from genome assembly GCA_036365135.1 of Miichthys miiuy. Classification (NCBI taxonomy): domain Eukaryota; kingdom Metazoa; phylum Chordata; class Actinopteri; family Sciaenidae; genus Miichthys; species Miichthys miiuy. The sequence goes on along the minus strand of JAAROE010000526.1, from coordinate 24,771 downwards.
GTCATTCTCCCAGACAGTCTCCCAGACAGAGACCCAGACAGGCAGAGACACAGTCAGTCTCCCAGACAGAGACCCACATGAACAGAGACACAGACAGTCTCCCAGACAGAGACAAAGACAGTCTCAAAGACAGAGGCCCAGACAGACAGAGACACAGACAGTCTCCCAGACAGTCTCCCAGACAGAGAACCAGACAGACAGAAACACAGTCAGTCTCCCAGACAGTCTCCCAGACAGAGAAACAGACAGACAGAGACACAGACAGTCTCCAAGACAGTCTCCCAGACAGAGACCCAGACAGGCAGAGACACAGTCAGTCTCCCAGACAGAGACCCACATAGACAGAGACACAGACAGTCTCCCAGACAGAGACAAAGACAGTCTCAAAGACAGAGGCCCAGACAGACAGAGACACAGACAGTCTCCCAGACAGTCTCCCAGACAGAGAACCAGACAGACAGAAACACAGTCAGTCTCCCAGACAGTCTCCCAGACAGAGAACCACGCAGACAGAGACACAGACAGTCTCCCAGACAGTCTCCCAGACAGAGACACAGACAGACAGAGACACAGACAGTCTCCCAGACAGAGACAAAGACAGTCTCCCAGACAGAAACCCAGACAGTCTCCCAGACAGAGACACACAGACAGAGACACAGACAGTCTCCCAGACAGTCTTCCAGACAGAGACCCAGACAGACAGAGACACAGTCAGTCTCCCAGACAGTCTCCCAGACAGAGAACCACACAGTCTCCCAGACAGAGACAAAGACAGTCTCAAAGACAGAGGCCCAGACAGACAGAAACACAGACAGTCTCCCAGACAGAGACAAAGACAGTCTCAAAGCCAGAGACCCAAACAGACAGAGACACAGACAGTATCCCAGACAGTCTTCCAGACAGAGACCCAGACAGACAGAGACACAGTCTCCCAGACAGAGACAAAGACAGTCTGAAAGACAGAGGCCCAGACAGACAGAGACACAGACAGTCTCCCAGACAGTCTCCCAGACAGAGACCCACACAGTCTCCCAGACAGAGACAAAGACAGTCTCAAAGACAGAGGCCCAGACAGACAGAAACACAGACAGTCTCCCAGACAGTCTTCCAGACAGAGACCCAGACAGACAGAGACACAGTCAGTCTCACAGACAGTCTCCCAGACAGAGACCCACGCAGACAGAGACACAGACAGTCTCCCAGACAGAAACCCAGACAGAGACACAGACAGACAGAGACACAGACAGTCTCCCAGACAGACTCCCAGACAGTCTCCCGGAGTGAAACCAACACAGACAGAGACACAGACAGTCTCCTAGACAGAGACAAAGACAGTCTCCCAGACAGAAACCCAGACAATCTTTCAGACTGAGACCCACACAGACGGAGACATAGACAGTCTCCCAGACAGAGACAAAGACAGTCTCAAAGACAGAGGCCCAGACAGACAGAGACACAGACAGTCTCCCAGACAGTATCCCAGACAGAGACACACACAGACAGAGACACAGACAGTCTCCCAGACAGAGACACAGACAGACAGACACACAGACAGTCTCCCAGACAGTCTTCCAGACAGACACAGACAGTCTCCTAGACAGTCTCCCAGACAGAGACAAAGACAGTCTCAAAGACAGAGGCCCAGACAGACAGAGACACAGACAGTCTCCCAGACAGTCTGCCAGACAGAGACCCAGACAGACAGAGACACAGTCATTCTCCCAGACAGTCTCCCAGACAGAGACACACACAGACAGAGACACAGACAGTCTCCCAGACAGAGACACACACAGACAGAGACACAGACAGTCTCCCAGACAGAGACACAGACAGTCTCGCAGACTGTCTCCCAGACAGTCTCCCAGACTGAAACCCACACAGACAGAGACACAGACAGTCTCCCAGACAGAGACCCAGACAGACAGACACACAGACAGTCTCCCTGACAGTCTTCCAGACATAGATCCAGACAGACAGAGACACAGTCAGTCTCCTAGACAGTCTCCCAGACAGAGACAAAGACAGTCTCAAAGACAGAGACCCAGACAGACAGAGACAGTCATTCTCCCAGACAGTCTCCCAGACAGAGACACAGACAGAAACACAGACAGTCTCCCAGACAGAGAAACAGACAGTCTCCCAGACAGTCTCCCAGACAGAGAACCAGACAGACAGAAACACAGTCAGTCTCCCAGACAGTCTCCCAGACAGAGAAACAGACAGACAGAGACACAGACAGTCTCCAAGACAGTCTACCAGACAGAGACCCAGACAGGCAGAGACACAGTCAGTCTCCCAGACAGAGACCCACATAGACAGAGACACAGACAGTCTCCCAGACAAAGACAAAGACAGTCTCAAAGACAGAGGCCCAGAAAGACAGAGACACAGACAGTCTCACAGACAGTCTCCCAGACAGAGACACAGACAGTCTCGCAGACAGTCTCCCAGACAGTCTCCCAGACTGAAACCCACACAGACAGAGACACAGACAGTCTCCCAGACAGAGACCCAGACAGACAGACACACAGACGGTCTCCCTGACAGTCTTCCAGACAGAGATCCAGACAGACAGAGACACAGTCAGTCTCCTAGACAGTCTCCCAGACAGAGACAAAGACAGTCTCAAAGACAGAGGACCAGACAGACAGAGACACAGACAGTCTCCCAGACAGTCTGCCAGACAGAGACCCAGACAGACAGAGACACAGTCATTCTCCCAGACAGTCTCCCAGACAGAGACCCACGCAGACAGAAACACAGACAGTCTCCCAGACAGAGAAACAGACAGTCTCCCAGACAGTCTCCCAGACAGAGAACCAGACAGACAGAAACACAGACAGTCTCCAAGACAGTCTCCCAGACAGAGACCCAGACAGACAGAGACACAGTCAGTCTCCCAGACAGAGACCCACACAGACAGAACACAGACAGTCTCCCAGACAGAGACAAAGACAGTCTCAAAGACAGAGGCCCAGACAGACAGAGACACAGACAGTCTCCCAGACAGTCTCCCAGACAGAAGACAGTCTCCAGACAGAGACCCAGACAGACAGAGACACAGTCATTCTCCCAGACAGTCTCCCAGACAGAAACCCACACAGACAGAGACACAGACAGTCTCCCAGACAGAACCAGACAGACAGACACACAGACAGTCTCCAGACAGTCTTCCAGACAGAGACACAGACAGTCTCCAGACAGTCTCCCAGACAGAGACAAAGACAGTCTCAAAGACAGAGGCCCAGACAGACAGAGACACAGACAGTCTTCCAGACAGTCTCCCAGACAGAGACCAGACAGACAGAGACACAGTCAGTCTCCCAGACAGTCTCAGACAGAGACACACACAGACAGAGACACAGACAGTCTCCCAGACAGAGACACAGACAGTCTCCAGACTGTCTCCCAGACAGTCTCCCAGACATGAAACCCACACAGACAGAGACACAGACAGTCTCCCAGACAGAGACCAGACAGACAGACACACAGACAGTCTCCGACAGAGATCCAGACAGACAGAGACACAGACAGTCTCCTAGACAGTCTCCCAGACAGAACAAAGACAGTCTCAAAGACAGAGGCCCAGACAGACAGAGACACAGACAGTCTCTCCAGACAGTCTCCAGACAGAGACCCACAGACAGAGCACAGACAGTCTCCCAGACAGTCTCCCAGACAGAGACACAGACAGTCTCCCAGACAGTCTCCCAGACAGAGAACCAGACAGACAGAAACACAGTCAGTCTCCCAGACAGAGACAAAGACAGTCTCAAAGACAGAGGCCCAGACAGACAGAGACACAGACAGTCTCCCAGACAGTCTCCCAGACAGAGAACCAGACAGACAGAAACACAGTCAGTCTCCCAGACAGTCTCCCAGACAGAGAACCACGCAGACAGAGACACAGACAGTCTCCCAGACAGTCTCCCAGACAGAGACACAGACAGACAGAGACACAGACAGTCTCCCAGACAGAAACCCAGACAGTCTCCCAGACTGAGACACACACAGACAGAGACACAGACAGTCTCCCAGACAGAGACAAAGACAGTCTCAAAGACAGAGGCCCAGACAGACAGAGACACAGACAGTCTCCCAGACAGTCTTCCAGACAGAGACCCAGACAGACAGAGACACAGTCAGTCTCCCAGACAGTCTCCCAGACAGAGACCCACACAGTCTCCCAGACAGAGACAAAGACAGTCTCAAAGACAGAGGCCCAGACAGACAGAAACACAGACAGTCTCCCAGACAGTCTTCCAGACAGAACCCAGACAGACAGAGACACAGACAGTCTCAAGACAGAGACAAAGACAGTCTCAAAGACAGAGACCCAAACAGACAGAGACACAGACAGTCTCCCAGACAGTCTCCCAGACAGAGACCAGACAGAGAGAGCCCAGACAGTCTCCCAGACAGAGACAAAGACAGTCTGAAAGACAGAGGCCCAGACAGACAGAGACACAGACAGACAGAGACACAGTCATTCTCCCAGACAGTCTCAGACAGAGAGACCAGACAGACAGAGACACAGACAGTCTCCCAGACAGAACCAGAACAGACAGAGACACAGACAGTCTCCAGACAGAGACACAGACAGTCTCAAGACAGAGCCCAGACAGACAGAGACACAGACAGTCTCCCCCAGACAGAGACCACACAGACAGAGACACAGACAGTCTCCCAGACAGTCTCCCAGACAGAGAAACAGACAGACAGAAACACAGACAGTCTCCCAGACAGAGACAAAGACAGTCTCAAAGACAGAGGCCCAGACAGACAGAGACACAGACAGTCTCCCAGACAGTCTCCCAGACAGAGAACCAGACAGACAGAAACACAGTCAGTCTCCCAGACAGTCTCCCAGACAGAGAACCACAGACAGAGACACAGACAGTCTCCCAGACAGTCTCCCAGACAGAGACCCAGACAGACAGAGACACAGTCAGTCTCCCAGACAGAGACCCACACAGACAGAGACACAGACAGTCTCCCAGACAGAGACAGACAGTCTCAAAGACAGAGGCCCAGACAGACAGAGACACAGACAGTCTCCCAGACAGTCTCCCAGACAGAGAACCAGACAGACAGAAACACAGTCAGTCTCCCAGACAGTCTCCCAGACAGAGACCACGCAGACAGAGACACAGACAGTCTCCCAGACAGTCTCCCAGACAGAGAACCACGCAGACAGAGACACAGACAGTCTCCCAGACAGTCTCCCAGACAGAGACAAAGACAGTCTCAAAGACAGAGGCCCAGACAGACAGAGACACAGACAGTCTCCCAGACAGTCTCCCAGAAGGAGACACACACAGACAGAGACACAGACAGTCTCCCAGACAGAGACACAGACAGTCTCGCAGACTGTCTCCCAGACAGTCTCCCAGACTGAAACCCACACAGACAGAGACACAGACAGTCTCCCAGACAGAGACCCAGACAGACAGACACACAGACAGTCTGACAGAACCAGACAGAGAACCAGACAGACAGAGACACAGACAGTCTCCCAGACAGTCTCCCAGACAGAGACAAAGACAGTCTCAAAGACAGAGGCCCAGACAGACAGAGACACAGACAGTCTTCCAGACAGTCTCCTATACAGAGACCCACGCAGACAGAAACACAGACAGTCTCCCAGACAGTCTCCCAGACAGAGAAACAGACAGTCTCCCAGACAGTCTCCCAGACAGAGAACCAGACAGACAGAGACACAGACAGTCTCCCAGACAGAGAAACAGACAGACAGAGACACAGACAGTCTCCAAGACAGTCTCCCAGACAGAGACCCAGACAGGCAGAGACACAGTCAGTCTCCCAGACAGAGACAAAGACAGTCTCAAAGACAGAGGCCCAGACAGACAGAGACACAGACAGTCTCCCAGACAGTCTCCCAGACAGAGAACCAGACAGACAGAAACACAGTCAGTCTCCCAGACAGTCTCCCAGACAGAGAACCACGCAGACAGAGACACAGACAGTCTCCCAGACAGTCTCCCAGACAGAGAAACAGACAGACAGAGACACAGACAGTCTCCCAGACAGAAACCCAGACAGTCTCCCAGACTGAGACACACACAGACAGAGACACAGACAGTCTCCCAGACAGTCTCCCAGACAGAGAACCACACAGACAGAGACACAGACAGTCTCCCAGACAGTCTCCCAGACAGAGACCAGACAGACAGAGACACAGACAGTCTCCCAGACAGAGACCCACATAGACAGAGACACAGACAGTCTCCCAGACAGAGACAAAGACAGTCTCAAAGACAGAGGCCCAGACAGACAGAGACACAGACAGTCTCCCAGACAGTCTCCCAGACAGAGAACCAGACAGACAGAAACACAGTCAGTCTCCCAGACAGTCTCCCAGACAGAGAACCACACAGACAGAGACACAGACAGTCTCCCAGACAGTCTCAGACAGAGAACCACGCAGACAGAGACACAGACAGTCTCCCAGACAGTCTCCCAGACAGAGACAAAGACAGTCTCAAAGACAGAGGCCCAGACAGACAGAGACACATACAGTCTCCCAGACAGTCTCCCAGACAGAGACACACACAGACAGAACAGACAGTCTCCCAGACAGAACACAGACAGTCTCGCAGACTGTCTCCCAGACAGTCTCCCAGACTGAAACCCACACAGACAGAGACACAGACAGTCTCCCAGACAGAGACCCAGACAGACAGACACACAGACAGTCTCCCAGACAGAGTCCAGACAGAGAACCAGACAGACAGAAACACAGCAGTCTCCCAGACAGTCTCCCAGACAGAGACAAAGACAGTCTCAAGACAGAGCCCAGACAGACAGAGACACAGACAGTCTTCCAGACAGTCTCCCAGAGACCCACACAGACAGAAACACAGACAGTCTCCCAGACAGTCTCCCAGACAGAGAAACAGACAGTCTCCCAGACAGTCTCCCAGACAGAAGACCAGACAGACAGAAACACAGTCAGTCTCCCAGACAGAGACCCAGACAGACAGAGACACAGACAGTCTCCAGACAGTCTCCCAGACAGAGACCCACATAGACAGAGACACAGACAGTCTCCCAGACAGAGACAAAGACAGTCTCAAAGACAGAGGCCCAGACAGACAGAGACACAGACAGTCTCCCAGACAGTCTCCCAGACAGAGAACCAGACAGACAGAAACACAGTCAGTCTCCCAGACAGTCTCCCAGACAGAGAACCACGCAGACAGAGACACAGACAGTCTCCCAGACAGTCTCCCAGACAGAGAAACAGACAGACAGAGACACAGACAGTCTCCCAGACAGAAACCCAGACAGTCTCCCAGACAGGGAACACACAGACAGAGACACAGACAGTCTCCCAGACAGAGACAAAGACAGTCTCAAAGACAGAGACCCAGACAGACAGAGACACAGACAGTCTCAGACAGTCTTCCAGACAGAGACCCAGACAGACAGAGACACAGTCAGTCTAGACAGTCTCCCAGACAGAGACCACACAGTCTCCCAGACAGAGACAAAGACAGTCTCAAAGACAGAGGCCCAGACAGATAGAAACACAGACAGTCTCCCAGACAGTCTCCCAGACAGAGACACAGACAGACAGAGACACAGACAGTCTCCCAGACAGAGACAAAGACAGTCTCCCAGACAGAAGCAGACAGTCTCCCAGACTGAGTCACACACAGACAGAGACACAGACAGTCTCCCAGACAGAGACAAAGACAGTCTGAAAGACAGAGAGCCCAGACAGACAGAGACACAGACAGACAGAGACACAGTCATTCTCCCAGACAGTCTCCCAGACAGAGACCCAGACAGGCAGAGACACAGTCAGTCTCCCAGACAGAGACCAACATAAACAGAGACACAGACAGTCTCCCAGACAGAGACAAAGACAGTCTCAAAGACAGAGGCCCAGACAGACAGAGACACAGACAGTCTCCCAGACAGTCTCCCAGACAGAGAACCAGACAGACAGAAACACAGTCAGTCTCCCAGACAGTCTCCCAGACAGAGAAACAGACAGACAGAGACACAGACAGTCTCAGACAGTCTCCCAGACAGAGACCCAGACAGGCAGAGACACAGTCAGTCTCCCAGACAGAGACCCACATAGACAGAGACACAGACAGTCTTCCAGACAGTCTCCCAGACAGAGAACTAGACAGACAGAAACACAGACAGTCTCCCAGACAGAGACAAAGACAGTCTCAAAGACAGAGGCCCAGACAGACAGAGACACAGACAGTCTCCCAGACAGTCTCCCAGACAGAGAACCAGACAGACAGAAACACAGTCAGTCTCCCAGACAGTCTCCCAGACAGAGAACCACACAGACAGAGACACAGACAGTCTCCCAGACAGTCTCCCAGACAGAGACACAGACAGACAGAGACACAGACAGTCTCCCAGACAGAGACAAAAACAGTCTCCCAGACAGAAACCCAGACAGTCTCCCAGACTGAGTCACACACAGACAGAGACACAGACAGTCTCCCAGACAGAGACAAAGACAGTCTCAAAGACAGAACTCAAACAGACAGAGACACAGACAGTCTCCAGACAGTCTTCCAGACAGAGACCCAGACAGACAGAGACACAGTCAGTCTCCCAGACAGTCTCCCAGACAGAGACCACAGTCTACAGACAGAGACAAAGACAGTCTCAAAGCCAGAGGCCCAGACAGACAGAAACACAGACAGTCTCCCAGACAGAGACCCAGACAGACAGAGACCCACAGTCCCAGACAGAGACAAAGACAGTCTCAAAGACAGAGAGCCCAGACAGACAGAGACACAGACAGTCTCCCAGACAGTCTCCCAGACAGAGACCCACACAGTCTCCCAGACAGAGACAAAGACAGTCTCAAAGACAGAGGCCCAGACAGACAGAAACACAGACAGTCTCCCAGACAGTCTTCCAGACAGAGACCCAGACAGTCTCACAGACAGTCTCCCAGACAGAGACCCACGCAGACAGAGACACAGACAGTCTCCCAGACAGAGACACAGACAGTCTCCCAGACAGAAACCCAGACAGAGACACAGACAGACAGAAACACAGACAGTCTCCCAGACAGTCTTCCAGACAGAGACCCAAACAGACTGAGACACAGTCAGTCTACCAGACAGTCTCACAGACAGAGACCCACACAGACAGAGACACAGACAGTCTCCCAGACAGAGAAACACTCAGACAGAACACAGACAGTCTCCAGACAGGGACACAGACAGTCTACCGAGACAGTCTCCCAGACAGTCTCCCAGACTGAAACCCACAGACAGAGACACAGACAGTCTCCCAGACAGAGACCCAGACAGAGACACAGACAGACAGAGACACAGACAGTCTCCCAGACAGTCTCCCAGACAGACTCCCAGACAGTCTGGAGTAAACCAACACAGACAGAGACACAGACAGTCTCCCAGACAGAGACAAGACAGTCTCAGACAGAAACCAGACAGTCTTCCAGACAGAGACCACACAGACGGAGACACAGACAGTCTCCCAGACAGAGACAAAGACAGTCTCAAAGACAGAGGCCCAGACAGACAGAGACACAGACAGTCTCCCAGACAGAGACACACACAGACAGAGACACAGACAGTCTCCCAGACAGAGACACAGACAGTCTCGCAGACTGTCTCCCAGACAGTCTCCCAGACTGAAACCCACACAGACAGAGACACAGACAGTCTCCCAGACAGAGACCCAGACAGACAGACACACAGACAGTCTCCCTGACAGTCTTCCAGACAGAGACACAGTCAGTCTCCTAGACAGTCTCCCAGACAGAGACACAGACAGACAGAGACACAGACAGTCTCCCAGACAGAGACAAAAACAGTCTCCCAGACAGAAACCCAGACAGTCTCCCAGACTGAGTCACACACAGACAGAGACACAGACAGTCTCCCAGACAGAGACAAAGACAGTCTCAAAGACAGAGACTCAAACAGACATAGACACAGACAGTCTCCCAGACAGTCTTCCAGACAGAGACCCAGATTGACAGAGACACAGTCAGTCTCCTAGACAGTCTCCCAGACAGAGACCCACACAGTCTCCCAGACAGAGACAAAGACAGTCTCAAAGACAGAGGCCCAGACAGACAGAAACACAGACAGTCTCCCAGACAGTCTTCCAGACAGAACCAGACAGACAGAGACACAGTCAGTCTCACAGACAGAGACAAAGACAGTCTCAAAGCAGAGACCCAAACAGACAGAGACACAGACAGTCTCCCAGACAGTCTTCCAGACAGAGACCCAGACAGACAGAGACACAGTCAGTCTCCCAGACAGAGACAAAGACAGTCTGAAAGACAGAGGCCCAGACAGACAGAGACACAGACAGTCTCCCAGACAGTCTCCCAGACAGAGACCCACACAGTCTCCCAGACAGAGACAAAAGACAGTCTCAAAGACAGAGGCCCAGACAGACAGAAACACAGACAGTCTCCCAGACAGTCTTCCAGACAGAGACCCAGTCAGTCTCACAGACAGTCTCCCAGACAGAGACCCACGCAGACAGAGACACAGACAGTCTCCCAGACAGAGACACAGACAGTCTCCCAGACAGAAACCCAGACAGAGACACAGACAGACAGAAACACAGACAGTCTCCCAGACAGTCTTCCAGACAGAGACCCAAACAGACAGAGACACAGTCAGTCTACCAGACAGTCTCACAGACAGAGACCCACACAGACAGAGACACAGACAGTCTCCCAGACAGAGAAACACTCAGACAGAGACACAGAAAGTCTCCCAGACAGAGACACAGACAGACAGTCTCGCAGACTGTCTCCCAGACAGTCTCCCAGACTGAAACCCACACAGACAGAGACACAGACAGTCTCCCAGACAGAGACCCAGACAGAGACACAGACAGACAGAGACACAGACAGTCTCCCAGACAGTCTCCCAGACAGACTCCCAGACAGTCTCCCGGAGTGAAACCAACACAGACAGAGACACAGACAGTCTCCCAGACAGAGACAAAGACAGTCTCCCAGACAGAAACCCAGACAATCTTCCAGACTGAGACCCACACAGACGGAGACATAGACAGTCTCCCAGACAGAGACAAAGACAGTCTCAAAGACAGAGGCCCAGACAGACAGAGACACAGACAGTCTCCCAGACAGAGACACACACAGACAGAGACACAGACAGTCTCCCAGACAGAGACACAGACAGTCTCACAGACTGTCTCCCAGACAGTCTCCCAGACTGAAACCCACACAGACAGAGACACAGACAGTCTCCCAGACAGAGACCCAGACAGACAGACACACAGACAGTCTCCCTGACAGTCTTCCAGACAGAGACACAGTCAGTCTCCTAGACAGTCTCCCAGACAGAGACAAAGACAGTCTCAAAGACAGAGGCCCAGACAGACAGAGACACAGACAGTCTTCCAGACAGTCTGCCAGACAGAGACCCAGACAGACAGAGACACAGTCATTCTCCCAGACAGTCTCCCAGACAGAGACACACACAGACAGAGACACAGACAGTCTCCCAGACAGAGACACAGACAGTCTCGCAGACTGTCTCCCAGACAGTCTCCCAGACTGAAACCCACACAGACAGAGACACAGACAGTCTCCCAGACAGAGACCCAGACAGACAGACACACAGACAGTCTCCCTGACAGTCTTCCAGACAGAGATCCAGACAGACAGAGACACAGTCAGTCTCCTAGACAGAGACAAAGACAGTCTCAAAGACAGAGGCCCAGACAGACAGAGACACAGACAGTCTTCCAGACAGTCTGCCAGACAGAGACCCAGACAGACAGAGACACAGTCATTCTCCCAGACAGTCTCCTAGACAGAGACCCACGCAGACAGAAACACAGACAGTCTCCCAGACAGTCTCCCAGACAGAGAAACAGACAGTCTCCCAGACAGTCTCCCAGACAGAGAACCAGACAGACAGAAACACAGTCAGTCTCCCAGACAGTCTCCCAGACAGAGAAACAGACAGACAGAGACACAGACAGTCTCCAAGACAGTCTCCCAGACAGTCTCCCAGACAGAGACACAGACAGTCTCCCAGACAGAGACAAAAACAGTCTCCCAGACAGAAACCCAGACAGTCTCCCAGACAGAGACACACAGACAGAGACACAGACAGTCTCCCAGACAGAGACAAAGACAGTCTCAAAGCCAGAGACCCAAACAGACATAGACACAGACAGTCTCCCAGACAGTCTTCCAGACAGAGACCCAGATTGACAGAGACACAGTCAGTCTCCTAGACAGTCTCCCAGACAGAGACCCACACAGTCTCCCAGACAGAGACAAAGACAGTCTCAAAGACAGAGGCCCAGACAGACAGAAACACAGACAGTCTCCCAGACAGTCTCCCAGACAGAGACCCAGACAGACAGAGACACAGTCAGTCTCACAGACAGAGACAAAGACAGTCTCAAAGACAGAGACCCAAACAGACAGAGACACAGACAGTCTCCCAGACAGTCTTCCAGACAGAGAACAGACAGGAGACACAGTCAGTCTCCCAGACAGTCTCCCAGACAGAGACCCACGCAGACAGAGACACAGACAGTCTCCCAGACAGAGAACACAGACAGTCTCCCAGACAGAAACCCAGACAGAGACACAGACAGACAGAGACACAGACAGTCTCCCAGACAGTCTCCCAGACAGACTCCCAGACAGTCTCCCGGAGTGAAACCAACACAGACAGAGACACAGACAGTCTCTAGACAGAGACAAAGACAGTCTCAGACAGAAAACCAGACAGTCTTCCAGACAGAGACCCACACAGACAGAGACACAGACAGTCTCCCAGACAGAGACAAAGACAGTCTCAAGACAGAGGCCCAGACAGACAGAGACACAGACAGTCTCAGACAGTCTCCCAGAAGAACACACACAGACAGAGACACAGACAGTCTCCCAGACAGAGAGACACAGACAGACAGACACACAGACAGTCTCCCAGACAGTCTCCCAGACAGAGACACAGACAGACTCCCAGACAGTCTCCCAGACAGAGACAAAGACAGTCTCAAAGACAGAGGCCCAGACAGACAGAGACACAGACAGTCTCCCAGACAGTCTCCCAGACAGAGAACCAGACAGACAGAAACACAGTCAGTCTCCCAGACAGTCCCAGACAGAGAACCACGCAGACAGAGACACAGACAGTCTCCCAGACAGTCTCCCAGACAGAACACACAGACAGACAGAGACACAGACAGTCTCCCAGACAGAGACAAAAACAGTCTCCCAGACAGAAACCCAGACAGTCTCCCAGACTGAGTCACACACAGACAGAGACACAGACAGTCTCCCAGACAGAGACAAAGACAGTCTCAAAGACAGAGACTCAAACAGACATAGACACAGACAGTCTCCCAGACAGTCTTCCAGACAGAGACCCAGACAGACAGAGACACAGTCAGTCTCCTAGACAGTCTCCCAGACAGAGACCCACACAGTCTCCCAGACAGAGACAAAGACAGTCTCAAAGACAGAGGCCCAGACAGACAGAAACACAGACAGTCTCCCAGACAGTCTTCCAGACAGAGACCCAGACAGACAGAGACACAGTCAGTCTCACAGACAGAGACAAAGACAGTCTCCCAGACAGAGACCCAGACAGACAGAGACACAGACAGTCTCCCAGACAGTCTCTCCAGACAGAGACCAGACAGACAGAGACCACACAGTCTCCCAGACAGGAACAAAGACAGTCTGAAAGACAGAGGCCCAGACAGAGAGACACAGACAGTCTCCAGACAGTCTCCCAGACAGAGACCCACACAGTCTCAGACAGAGAGACAAAGACAGTCTCAAAGACAGAGGCCCAGACAGACAGAAACACAGACAGTCTCCCAGACAGTCTTCCAGACAGAGACCCAGACAGACAGAGACACAGTCAGTTCCCAGACAGTCTCCCAGACAGAGACCCACAGACAGAGACACAGACAGTCTCCAGACAGAAACCCAGACAGGACACAGACAGACAGAAACACAGACAGTCTCCCAGACAGTCTTCCAGACAGAGACCCAAACAGACAGAGACACAGTCAGTCTACCAGACAGTCTCACAGACAGAGACCCACACAGACAGAGACACAGACAGTCTCCCAGACAGAGAAACACACAGACAGAGACACAGACAGTCTCCCAGACAGAGACACAGACAGTCTCCCAGACAGTCTCCCAGACAGTCTCCCAGACAGAAACCCACACAGACAGAGACACAGACAGTCTCCCAGACAGAGACCCAGACAGAGACACAGACAGACAGAGACACAGACAGTCTCCCAGACAGTCTCCCAGACAGACTCCCAGACAGTCTCCGAGAGGAAACCAACACAGACAGAGACACAGACAGTCTCCAGACAGAGACAAAGACAGTCTCCCAGACAGAAACCAGACAATCTTCCAGACTGAGACCCAGACAGACAGAGACATAGACAGTCTCCCAGACAGAGACAAAGACAGTCTCAAAGACAGAGGCCCAGACAGACAGAGACACAGACAGTCTCCCAGACAGTCTCCCAGACAGAGACACACACAGACAGAGACACAGACAGTCTCCCAGACAGAGAAACAGACAGTCTCCCAGACAGTCTCCCAGACAGAGAACCAGACAGACAGAAACACAGTCAGTCTCCCAGACAGTCTCCCAGACAGAGAAACAGACAGACAGAGACACAGACAGTCTCAAGACAGTCTCCAGACAGAGACCCAGACAGGCAGAGACACAGTCAGTCTCCCAGACAGAGACCCACATAGACAGAGACACAGACAGTCTCCCAGACAGAGACAAAGACAGTCTCAAAGACAGAGGCCCAGACAGACAGAGACACAGACAGTCTCCCAGACAGTCTCCCAGACAGAGAACCAGACAGACAGAAACACAGTCAGTCTCCCAGACAGTCTCCCAGACAGAGAACCACGCAGACAGAGACACAGACAGTCTCCCAGACAGTCTCCCAGACAGAGACACAGACAGACAGAGACACAGACAGTCTCCCAGACAGAGACAAAAACAGTCTCCCAGACAGAAACCCAGACAGTCTCCCAGACTGAGTCACACACAGACAGAGACACAGACAGTCTCCCAGACAGAGACAAAGACAGTCTCAAAGACAGAGGCCCAGACAGACAGAGACACAGACAGTCTCCCAGACAGTCTTCCAGACAGAGACCCAGACAGACAGAGACACAGTCAGTCTCCTAGACAGTCTCCCAGACAGAGACCCACAGTCTCCCAGACAGAGACAAAGACAGTCTCAAAGACAGAGGCCCAGACAGACAGAGACACAGACAGTCTCCCAGACAGTCTCCCAGACAGAGACCCAGACAGACAGAGACACAGACAGTCTCACAGACAGAGACAAAGACAGTCTCAAAGCCAGAGACCCAATCAGACAGAGACACAGACAGTCTTCCAGACAGTCTGCCAGACAGAGACAGACAGACAGAGACACAGCAGTCTCCCAGACAGTCTCCCAGACAGAACACACACAGACAGAGACACAGACAGTCTCCCAGACAGAGACACAGACAGTCTACAGACAGTCTCCCAGACAGTCTCCCAGACTGAAACCCACACAGACAGAGACACAGACAGTCTCCCAGACAGAGACCCAGACAGACAGACACACAGACAGTCTCCCTGACAGTCTTCCAGACAGAGATCCAGACAGACAGAGACACAGTCAGTCTCCTAGACAGTCTCCCAGACAGAGACAAAGACAGTCTCAAAGACAGAGGCCCAGACAGACAGAGACACAGACAGTCTTCCAGACAGTCTGCCAGACAGAGACCCAGACAGACAGAGACAGTCATTCTCCCAGACAGTCTCCCAGACAGAGACCCACGCAGACAGAAACACAGACAGTCTCCCAGACAGAGAAACAGACAGTCTCCCAGACAGTCTCCCAGACAGAGAACCAGACAGACAGAAACACAGTCAGTCTCCCAGACAGTCTCCCAGACAGAGAAACAGACAGACAGAGACACAGACAGTCTCCAAGACAGTCTCCCAGACAGAGACCCAGACAGGCAGAGACACAGTCAGTCTCCCAGACAGAGACCCACATAGACAGAGACACAGACAGTCTCCCAGACAGAGACAAAGACAGTCTCAAAGACAGAGGCCCAGACAGACAGAGACACAGACAGTCTCCCAGACAGTCTCCCAGACAGAGACACAGACAGTCACAGACAGTCTCCCAGACAGTCTCCCAGACAGAAACCCACAGACAGTCTCAGACAGTCTCCAGACAGAGATCCAGACAGACAGAGACACAGTCAGTCTCCTAGACAGTCTCCCAGACAGAGACAAAGACAGTCTCAAAGACAGAGGCCCAGACAGACAGAGACACAGACAGTCTCCCAGACAGTCTCCCAGACAGAGACCAGACAGACAGACACACAGACAGTCTCCCAGACAGTCTTCCAGACAGAGATCCAGACAGACAGAGACACAGTCAGTCTCCTAGACAGTCTCCCAGACAGAGACAAAGACAGTCTCAAAGACAGAGGCCCAGACAGACAGAGACACAGACAGTCTCCAGACAGTCTGCCAGACAGAGACCCAGACAGACAGAGACACAGTCATTCTCCCAGACAGTCTCCCAGACAGAGACCCACGCAGACAGAAACACAGACAGTCTCCCAGACAGAGAAACAGACAGTCTCCCAGACAGTCTCCCAGACAGAGAACCAGACAGACAGAAACACAGTCAGTCTCCCAGACAGTCTCCCAGACAGAGAAACAGACAGACAGAGACACAGACAGTCTCCAAGACAGTCTCCCAGACAGAGACCCAGACAGGCAGAGACACAGTCAGTCTCCCAGACAGAGACCCACATAGACAGAGACACAGACAGTCTCCCAGACAGAGACAAAGACAGTCTCAAGACAGAGGCCCAGACAGACAGAGACACAGACAGTCTCCCAGACAGTCTCCCAGACAGAGAACCAGACAGACAGAAACACAGTCAGTCTCCCAGACAGTCTCCCAGACAGAGAACCACGCAGACAGAGACACAGACAGTCTCCCAGACAGTCTCCCAGACAGAGACACAGACAGAGACACAGACAGTCTCCCAGACAGAGACAAAAACAGTCTCCCAGACAGAAACCCAGACAGTCTCCCAGACTGAGTCACACACAGACAGAGACACAGACAGTCTCCTAGACAGAGACAAAGACAGTCTCAAAGACAGAGACTCAAACAGACATAGACACAGACAGTCTCCCAGACAGTCTTCCAGACAGAGACCCAGATTGACAGAGACACAGTCAGTCTCCTAGACAGTCTCCCAGACAGAGACCCACACAGTCTCCCAGACAGAGACAAAGACAGTCTCAAAGACAGAGGCCCAGACAGACAGAAACACAGACAGTCTCCCAGACAGTCTTCCAGACAGAGACCCAGACAGACAGAGACACAGTCAGTCTCACAGACAGAGACAAAGACAGTCTCAAAGCCAGAGACCCAAACAGACAGAGACACAGACAGTATCCCAGACAGTCTTCCAGACAGAGACCCAGACAGACAGAGACCCACACAGTCTCCCAGACAGAGACAAAGACAGTCTGAAAGACAGAGGCCCAGACAGACAGAGACACAGACAGTCTCCCAGACAGTCTCCCAGACAGAGACCCAGACAGGCAGAGACACAGTCAGTCTCCCAGACAGAGACCCACATAGACAGAGACACAGACAGTCTCCCAGACAGAGACAAAGACAGTCTCAAAGACAGAGGCCCAGACAGACAGAGACACAGACAGTCTCCCAGACAGTCTCCCAGACAGAGAACCAGACAGACAGAAACACAGTCAGTCTCCCAGACAGTCTCCCAGACAGAGAACCACGCAGACAGAGACACAGACAGTCTCCCAGACAGTCTCCCAGACAGAGACACAGACAGACAGAACACAGACAGTCTCCCAGACAGAGACAAAACAGTCTCCCAGACAGAAACCAGACAGTCTCCCAGACTGAGTCACACACAGACAGAGACACAGACAGTCTGGAGCAGAGACAAAGACAGTCTCAAAGACAGAACTCAAACAGACAGAGACACAGACAGTCTCCCAGACAGTCTTCCAGACAGAGCCCAGATTGACAGAGACACAGTCAGTCTCTAGACAGTCTCCCAGACAGAGACCCACACAGTCTCCCAGACAGAGACAAAGACAGTCTCAAAGACAGAGGCCCAGACAGACAGAAACACAGACAGTCTCCCAGACAGTCTTCCAGACAGAGACCAGACAGACAGAGACACAGTCAGTCTCCAGACAGAGACAAAGACAGTCTCAAAGACAGAACCCAAACAGACAGAGACACAGACAGTCTCCCAGACAGTCTTCCAGACAGAGACCCAGACAGACAGAGACCCAGACAGTCTCCCAGACAGAGACAAAGACAGTCTGAAAGACAGAGGCCCAGACAGACAGAGACACAGACAGTCTCCCAGACAGTCTCCCAGACAGAGACCACACAGTCTCCCAGACAGAGACAAAGACAGTCTCAAGACAGAGCCCAGACAGACAGAAACACAGACAGTCTCCCAGACAGTCTTCCAGACAGAGACCCAGACAGACAGAGACACAGTCAGTCTACAGACAGTCTCCCAGACAGAGACCCACAGACAGAGACACAGACAGTCTCCCAGACAGAAGCAGACAGAGACCCAGACAGACAGAAACACAGACAGTCTCAGACAGTCTTCCAGACAGAGACCCAAACAGACTGGAGCACAGTCAGTCTGCCCAGACAGTCTCACAGACAGAGACCCACACAGACAGAGACACAGACAGTCTCCCAGACAGAGAAACACACAGACAGAACACAGACAGTCTCCCAGACAGAACACAGACAGTCGCAGACAGTCTCCCAGACAGTCTCCCAGACTGAAACCCACACAGACAGAGACACAGACAGTCTCCCAGACAGAGACCCAGACAGAGACACAGACAGTCTCCCAGACAGTCTCCCAGACAGACTCCCAGACAGTCTCCCGGAGTGAAACCAACACAGACAGAGACACAGACAGTCTCTAGACAGAGACAAAGACAGTCTCCCAGACAGAAACCAGACAATCTTCCAGACAGAGACCCACACAGACAGAGACACAGACAGTCTCCCAGACAGAGACAAAGACAGTCTCAAAGACAGAGGCCCAGACAGACAGAGACACAGACAGTCTCCCAGACAGTATCCCAGAATGAGACACACACAGACAGAGACACAGACAGTCTCCCAGACAGAGACACAGACAGTCTCGCAGACTGTCTCCCAGACAGTCTCCCAGACTGAAACCCACACAGACAGAGACACAGACAGTCTCCCAGACAGAGACCCAGACAGACAGACACACAGACAGTCTCCCTGACAGTCTTCCAGACAGAGAGACAGTCAGTCTCCTAGACAGTCTCCCAGACAGAGACAAAGACAGTCTCAAAGACAGAGGCCCAGACAGACAGAGACACAGACAGTCTTCCAGACAGTCTGCCAGACAGAGACCCAGACAGACAGAGACACAGTCATTCTCCCAGACAGTCTCCCAGACAGAGACACACACAGACAGAGACACAGACAGTCTCCCAGACAGAGACACAGACAGTCTCCCAGACAGTCTCCCAGACAGTCTCCCAGACAGAAACCCACACAGACAGAGACACAGACAGTCTCCCAGACAGAGACCCAGACAGACAGACACACAGACAGTCTCCCTGACAGTCTTCCAGACAGAGATCCAGACAGACAGAGACACAGTCAGTCTCCTAGACAGTCTCCCAGACAGAGACAAAGACAGTCTCAAAGACAGAGGCCCAGACAGACAGAGACACAGACAGTCTCCCAGACAGTCTGCCAGACAGAGACCCAGACAGACAGATACACAGTCATTCTCCCAGACAGTCTCCCAGACAGAGACACACACAGACAGAGACACAGACAGTCTCCCAGACAGAGACACAGACAGTCTTGCAGACTGTCTCCCAGACAGTCTCCCAGACTGAAACCCACACAGACAGAGACACAGACAGTCTCCCAGACAGAGACCCAGACAGACAGACACACAGACAGTCTCCCTGACAGTCTTCCAGACAGAGATCCAGACAGACAGAGACACAGTCAGTCTCCTAGACAGTCTCCCAGACAGAGACCCACACAGTCTCCCAGACAGAGACAAAGACAGTCTGAAAGACAGAGGCCCAGACAGACAGAGACACAGACAGTCTCCCAGACAGTCTCCCAGACAGAGACCGACACAGTCTCCCAGACAGAGACAAAGACAGTCTCAAAGACAGAGGCCCAGACAGACAGAAACACAGACAGTCTCAGACAGTCTCCCAGACAGAGACAGACAGAGCACAGACAGTCTCCAGACAGTCTCCCAGACAGAGACCCAGCAGACAGAGACACAGACAGTCTCCAGACAGAGACACAGACAGTCTCCCAGACAGAAGCAGACAGAGACACAGACAGACAGAAACACAGACAGTCTCCCAGACAGTCTTCCAGACAGAGACCCAGACAGACAGAGACACAGTCAGTCTCCCAGACAGTCTCACAGACAGAACCACACAGACAGAGACACAGACAGTCTCAGACAGAGAAACACACAGACAGAGACACAGACAGTCTCCCAGACAGAACACAGACAGTCTACAGACAGTCTCCCAGACAGTCTCCCAGACAGAAACCCACACAGACAGAGACACAGACAGTCTCCCAGACAGTCTCCACAGACAGAGACCCACACAGACAGAGACACAGACAGTCTCCCAGACAGAGAGAAACACACAGACAGAGACACAGACAGTCTCCCAGACAGAGACCAGACAGAGACACAGACAGACAGAGACACAGACAGTCTCCCAGACAGTCTCAGACAGTCTCCCAGACAGACTCCCAGACAGTCTCCAGACAGAACCAACACAGACAGAGACACAGACAGTCTCCCAGACAGAAACCCAGACAGTCTCCAGACTGACCCACACAGACA
This sequence comes from Miichthys miiuy, assembly GCA_036365135.1. Classification (NCBI taxonomy): domain Eukaryota; kingdom Metazoa; phylum Chordata; class Actinopteri; family Sciaenidae; genus Miichthys; species Miichthys miiuy. Next base: position 3,758 of record JAAROE010000526.1, on the reverse strand, counting down.
GAGACACAGACAGTCTCCCAGACAGAACAGAAGACAGTCTCAAAGACAGAGCCCAGACAGACAGAGACACAGACAGTCTCCCAGACAGTCTCCCAGAATGAGACACACACAGACAGAGACACAGACAGTCTCCCAGACAGAGACACAGACAGTCTCAGACAGTCCCAGACAGAGACCCAGACAGACAGAGCACACAGACAGTCTCAGACAGTCTCAGACAGAGACACAGACAGTCTCCTAGACAGTCTCCCAGACAGAGACAAAGACAGTCTCAAAGACAGAGGCCCAGACAGACAGAGACACAGACAGTCTTCCAGACAGTCTGCCAGACAGAGACCCAGACAGACAGAGACACAGACAGTCTCCCAGACAGTCTCCCAGACAGAGACACACACAGACAGAGACACAGACAGTCTCCCAGACAGAGACACAGACAGTCTCACAGACAGAGACACAGACAGTCTCCCAGACTGAAACCCACACAGACAGAGACCCAGACAGACAGACACACAGACAGTCTCCCTGACAGTCTTCCAGACAGAGATCCAGACAGACAGAGACACAGTCAGTCTCCTAGACAGTCTCCCAGACAGAGACAAAGACAGTCTCAGAGACAGAGGCCCAGACAGACAGAGACACAGACAGTCTTCCAGACAGTCTGCCAGACAGAGACCCAGACAGACAGAGACACAGTCATTCTCCCAGACAGTCTCCTAGACAGAGACCCACGCAGACAGAAACACAGACAGTCTCCCAGACAGTCTCCCAGACAGAGAAACAGACAGTCTCCCAGACAGTCTCCCAGACAGAGACCCACACAGACAGAGACACAGACAGTCTCCCAGACAGAGACCAACGCAGACAGAAACACACACAGTCTCCCAGAAAGAGAAACAGACAGCCAGAGACACAGACAGTCTCCCAGACAGAGACACAGACAGACAGAGACACAGACAGTCTCCCAGACAGAGACAAAAACAGTCTCCCAGACAGAAACCCAGACAGTCTCCCAGACTGAGACACACACAGACAGAGACACAGACAGTCTCCCAGACAGAGACAAAGACAGGCAGAGACACAGTCAGTCTCCCAGACAGAGACCCACATAGACAGAGACACAGACAGTCTCCCTGACAGAGACAAAGACAGTCTGAAAGACAGAGGCCCAGACAGACAGAGACACAGACAGTCTCCCAGACAGAGACCCACACAGTCTCCCAGACAGAGACCCAGACAGGCAGAGACACAGTCAGTCTCCCAGACAGAGACCCACATAGACAGAGACACAGACAGTCTCCCTGACAGAGACAAAGACAGTCTGAAAGACAGAGGCCCAGACAGACAGAGACACAGACAGTCTCCCAGACAGAGACCCACACAGTCTCCCAGACAGAGACAAAGACAGTCTCAAGGACAGAGACCCAGACAGACAGAGACACAGTCAGTCTCACAGACAGTCTCCCAGACAGAGACCCACGCACACAGAGACACAGACAGTCTCCCGAACAGAGACACAGACAGTCTCCCAGACAGAGACACAGACAGTCTCCCAGACTGAAACCCAGACAGAGACACAGACAGACAGAAACACAGACAGTCTCCCAGACAGTCTTCCAGACAGAGACCCAAACAGACAGAGACACAGTCAGTCTACCAGACAGTCTCACAGACAGAGACCCACACAGACAGAGACACAGACAGTCTCCCAGACAGAGAAACACACAGACAGAGACACAGACAGTCTCCCAGACAGAGACACAGACAGTCTCGCAGACTGTCTCCCAGACAGTCTCCCAGACTGAAACCCACACAGACAGAGACACAGACAGTCTCCCAGACAGAGACCCAGACAGAGACACAGACAGACAGAGACACAGACAGTCTCCCAGACAGACTACCAGACAGTCTCCCAGAGTGAAACCAACACAGACAGAGACACAGACAGTCTCCCAGACAGAACAAAGACAGTCTCCCAGACAGAAACCCAGACAATCTTCCAGACTGAGACCAACACAGATGGAGACATAGACAGTCTCCCAGACAGAGACAAAGACAGTCTCAAAGACAAAGGCCCAGACAGACAGAGACACAGACAGTCTCCCAGACAGTATCCAAGACAGAGACACACACAGACAGAGACACAGACAGTCTCCCAGACAGTGACACAGACAGTCAGCAGACTGTCTCCCAGACAGTCTCCTGACAGAAACCCAGACAGACAGACACACAGACAGTCTCCTGACAGTCTTGAGACAGAGATCCCAGGCAGACAGGGCACAGTCAGTCTCATAGACAGTCTCCCAGACAGAGACAAAGACAGTCTACCAGACAGTCTACCAGACAGTCTCCCAGACAAGAACCAGACAGAGACACAGACAGGCAGAGGCACAGACAGTCTCCCAGACAGTCTCTCAGACAGAGAACAGACAGAACCCAGACAGACAGAACACAGACAGTCTCCCAGACCCAGAAACCCAGACAGTCTCCCAGACTGGGAACACACACAGAGGGACACAGACAGTCTCCCAGACAGAGACAAGACAGTCTCAAGCCAGAGAACCAAACAGACAGAGGGCACAGACAGTCTCCCAGACAGTCTCCAGACAGAGACCCAGACAGACAGAGACACAGTCAGTCTCTAGACAGAGACAGACAGTCTCCAAGACAGAGGCCCAGACAGACAGAGACACAGACAGTCTCCAGACAGTCTTCCAGACAGAAGCCAGACAGACAGGAACACAGTCAGTCTCACAGACAGTCTCCCAGACAGAGACCCAGCAGGGACAGAAAAAACAGACAGGATCTCCCAGACAGAGACACAGACAGTCTCCCAGACAGTCTCCCAGACAGAGAACCCACATGCACAGGGCAGGACAGTCTCCAGACAGAGAACAAGACAGTCTCAAAGACAGAAGCCCAGACAGACAGGAGACACAGACAGTCTCCCAGACAGTCTCCAGACAGAGACCCAGACAGACAGAGACACAGTCAGTCTCCCAGATGAGCCAGACAGAGAGACACAGTCAGTCTCCCAGACAGTCTTCCAGACAGAGACCCAGACAAACAGAGACACAGACAGTCTCCCAGACAGAGACAAAGACAGTCTCAAAGACCAGAGACCCAGACAGACAGAGACTGAACAGTCTCCCAGACAGAGACCCAGACAGACAGAGACACAGACAGTCTCCCAGACAGTCTCCCAGACAGAGCCCACACAGGCAGGGAACTGGAGACAGTCTCACAGACAGAGACAAGACAGTCTCAGGGCAGAGACCAGACAGACAGAGACACAGTCAGTCTACGACAGAAGACACAGACAGTCTACCCAGACAGTCTACCAGACAGTCTCTAGACAGAACCCAGACAGGAACACGGGCAGACAGGACAGACAGTCTCCCAGACCCCCATCTCCCAGACAGAGAGCCAGACAGAGACACAGACAGACAGAGACACAGACAGTCTCCCAGACAGAGACCCAGACAGTCTCTCCCAGACAGAGACACAGACAGGCCGGAGACACAGACAGTCTCCCAGACAGAGACAGACAGTCTCAAGACAGAACCCAAACAGACAGAGACACAGACAGTCTCCCAGACAGTCTCCCAGACAGAGACCCAGACAGACAGAACACAGTCAGTCTCCCAGACAGAGACCAAGACAGTCTCAAAGACAGAGGTCTCCAGACAGACAGAGACACAGACAGTCTCAGACAGTCTTCCAGACAGAGCAAACAGACAGACAGGACACAGTCAGTCTCC
>JAAROE010000525.1:0-97158 GCA_036365135.1 Miichthys miiuy | reverse complement strand
AAAGTTCAGCACTTACGACTTCAGGAGGACATCGAAAAGAAATACCCATGTCAGTACGTGACTACACTCTAACATACACGCAGTAGTGTTGCTGTATTTCTTTCTTACCGGACTGCTGTTGCGCACTGCTGCTGCCTGCGACTCAGGCTGCTGTTGCGTCGGCTGCGACTGCTGCGGCTCATCTTGTAGACAGAAGGCCTGCTGTAACCCTAATCCTTCTGTTAAAGTTCAGCACTTACGACTTCAGGAGAGGACATCGAAAAGAAATACCCATGTCAGTCATGACCCACACTCTAACATACACCAGCACAAATACACTGTGTTCTTTCTTACCGGACTGCTGTTGCGGCTGCTGCTGTGGATCACGGCTGCTGTTGCGGCTCCGGCTGGGACTGCTGCTGCGGCTCATCTTCTAGACAGAAGGCCTAACCTAACCATTCTGTTAAAGTTACACTTACGACTTCAGGAGAGGACATTGAAAAGAAATTCCATGTCCATGCGTAGATGTAAGCGTGGGCACCTCCACCACACACCAGCACCAATATACTGTATTCTTTCTTACAGACTGCTGTTGCGACTCGACTGCGGCTGCGACTGTGACTGCGACTGCGTCTGCGGCTGCGACTGCGACTGCGGCTGCGACTGCGTCTGCGGACTGCGACTGCGGCGGTGGTGGCGGCTGCGACTCACGGCTGGGACTGCTGCTGTGGCTCATCTTGTAGACAGAAGGCCTAACGTAACCTAATCCTTGGTTAAAGTTCAGCACTTAACTTCAGGGAGGGACATCGAAAAGAAATCCCCATGTCAGTGCGTGACAGCTACACACTCCTAACATACACTGCTTCAAATACCTGTGTTCTTTCTTGCGGACTGCTGTTTGCGGCTGTTGCGGCTGCTGCCTTAGACTGCTCTTGCGACTGCACGACTGCGGCTGCGACTGCGGCTGCGACTGCGTCTGCGGCTCACGACTGCGTCTGCGGCTGCGACTGCGGCGACTGCGGCTCATCTTGTAGACAGAAGGCCTAACCATAACCTAATCCTTTGGTTAAAGTTCCAGCACTTACGACTTCAGGGAGGACAGCCGAAAGAAATCCCCATGTACACAACTGTGTTCTTTCTTACCGGACTGCTGTTGCGGCTGCGCGGCTGCTGCTGTCAGACTGCTCTTCGCACGACTGCGACAGCGGCTGCGACTGCGGCTGCAACTGCGGCTCGTCGCGACTCGACTGCGTCTCGCGGCTGCGATTTCGCGGCGACTGCGGCTCATCTTACCTGTAGACAGAAGGCTAACCCATAACCTAATCCTTTGGTTAAAGTTCAGCACTTACGACTTCAGAGGACTCGAAAAAGAAATCCCCATGTACACTGTGTTCTTTCTAACTGCCAACCTAATCCTTCAGTTAAAGTTCAGCACTTACGACTTCAGGGAGGACATCGAAAGAGATACCCATGTCAGTACGTGACTACACTCTAACATACACCAGCACAAATACACTGTGTTCTTTCTTACCGGACTGCTGTTGCGGCTGCTGCTGCAGATGCGGCTGCTGTTGCAGCTCGGCTGGGACTGCTCCTGCGGCTCATCTTCTAGACAGAGGCCTAACCTAACCATTCTGTTAAAGTTACACACTTACGACTTCAGGAGAGGACATTGAAAAGAAATTCCCATGTCAGTGCATTGAATGTGGCGTGAACACACTCCACCACACACCAGCACAAATATACTGTGTTCTTTCTTACCAGACTGCTGTTGCGACTGCGACTGCGGCTGCGACCTGTGACTGCGACTGTGACTGCGACTGCGTCTGCGGCTGCGACTGCGGCTGCGACTGCGTCTGCGGCTGCGACTGCCGACAGTGGTGCGGCTGCGACTGCGGCTGGGACTGCTGCTGTGGCTCATCTTGTAGACAGAAGGCTAACCATAACCTAATCCTTCAGTTAAAGTTCAGCACTTACGACTTCAGGAGGGACATCGAAAAGAAATTACCCATGTCAGTGCGTGAACTACACTCTAACATACACCAGCACAAATACACTGTGTTCTTTCTTACGGACTGCTGTTGCGGCTGCTGCTGTGGATCACGGCTGCTGTTGCGGCTCCGGCTGGGACTGCTGCTGCAGCTCATCTTCTAGACAGAAGGCCTAACCTAACCATTCTGTTAAAGTTACACACGACTTCAGGAGAGGGACATTGAAAAGAAATTCCATGTCAGTACGTGAATGGCGTGAACACACTCCACCACACACCAGCACAAATATACTGTGTTCTTTCTTACCAGACTGCTGTTGCGACTGCGCTGCGGCTGCGACTGTGACTTCGCGACTGCGTCTGCGGCTGCGACTGCGACTGCGGCTGCGGCTGCGACTGCGTCTGCGACTGCGACTGCGGCGGTGGTGGCGGCTGCGACTGCGGCTGGGACTTTGCTGCTGTGGCTCATCTTGTGAACGAAGGCCTAACGTAACCTAATCCTTGATTTAAGTTCAGCACTTGTAACTGGGGAGATTGACGCCGAAAAAGAAATCCCCATGTCGATGCGTGACTACCTCTAACATACACCAGCACAAATACACTGTGTTCTTTCTTACCGGACTGCTGTTGCGGCTGTTGCGGCTGCTGCTGTGGACTGCTCTTGCGACTGCGACAGCGGCTGCGACTACGCGCGGCTGCAACTGCGTCTGCGTCTGCGGCTGCGACTGCGACTGCGGCTGCGACTCGCGGCGACTGCGGCTCATCTTGTAGACAGAAGGCTAACCATAACCTAATCCTTTGGTTAAGTTCCACTTACGACTTCAGGAGGGACATCGAAAGAAATCCCCATGTACACTGTGTTCTTTCTTACCGGACTGCTGTTCTGCGGCTGTTCGGCTGCTGCTGTGGACTGCTCTTGCGACTGCACGACAGCGGCTGCGACTGCGACTGCAGCTGCGTCTGCGACTGCGACTCCGACTGCGACTGCGGCTGCCGACTGCGGCGACTGCGGCTCATCTTGTAGACAGAAGGCCTAACCACCCAACCTAATCCTTTGGTTAAGTTCAGCACTTACGACTTCAGGAGAGGACATCGAAAAGAAATCCCCATGTACACTGTGTTCTTTCTAACTGTAACCTAATCCTTCAGTTAAGTTCAGCACTTACGACTTCAGGAGAGGGACATCGAAAAGAGATACCCATGTCGTGCGTGACTACACTCTAACATACACCAGCACAAATACACTGTGTTCTTTCTTACGGACTGCTGTTGCGGCTGTTCGCGGCTGCTGCTGTGGACTGCTCTTGCGACTGCGACAGCGGCTGCGACTGCGGCTGCAACTTTCGCGTCTGCGACTCGACTCCGACTGCGTCTCGCGGCTGCACGCGGCGACTGCGGCTCTTGTAGACAGAAGGCTAACCATAACCTAATCCTTTGGTTAAGTTCAGCACTTACGACTTCAGAGAGGGACATGAAAGAAATCCCCATGTACACTGTGTTCTTTCTAACTGTAACCTAATCCTTCTGTTAAAGTTCAGCACTTACGACTTCAGGAGAGGGACATCGAAAAAGAAATACCCATGTCAGTGCGTGAATGTAGCGTGAACACACTCTAACATACACCAGCACAAATACACTGTTTCTTTCTTACCGGACTGCTGTTGCGACTGCGACTGTGGCTGCGGCTGCTGTTGCGACTGTGGCTGGGACTGCTGCTGCGGCTCATCTTGTAGACAGAGGCCTAACTGTAACCTAATCCTTCTGTTAAGTTCAGCACTTACGACTTCAGGAGAGGGACATCGAAAAAATACCCATGTCAGTACGTGACTACACTCTAACATACACCAGCACAAATACACTGTGTTCTTTCTTACCGGACTGCTGTTGCGACTGCGACTGCGGCTGCGGCGCGACTGCGTCTGCGGCTGCGTCTGCGGCTGCGACTGTGACTGCGGCTCATCTTGTAGACAGAAGGCTAACCATAACCCTAATCCTTCTGTTAAGTTCAGCACTTACGACTTCAGGAGAGGGACATCGAAAAGAAATACCCATGTCAGTACGTGACTACACTCTAACATACACCAGCACAAATATACTGTGTTCTTTCTTACCAGACTGCTGTTGCGACTGCTGCGGCTGCGACTGTGACTGCGACTGCGTCTGCGTGCGACTGCGAGCTGCGTCTGCGGCTGCGACTGCGGCGACTGCGGCTCATCTTGTAGACAGAAGGCCTAACCATAACCCTAATCCTTTGGTTAAAGTTCAGCACTTACGACTTCAGGAGAGGGACATCGAAAAGAAATCCCCATGTCAGATGCACGTGAATGTAGCGTGAACACACTCTAACATACACCAGCACAAATACACTGTGTTCTTTCTTACCGGACTGCTGTTGCGACTCCGACTGTGGCTCGCGGCTGCTGTTGCGGCTGTGGCTGGGACTGCTGCTGCGGCTCGTCTTGTAGACAGAAGGCCTAACTGTAACCTAATCCTTCTGTTAAAGTTCAGCACTTACGACTTCAGGAGAGGGACATCGAAAGAAATACCCATGTCAGTGCGTGACTACACTCCTAACATACACCAGCACAAATACACTGTGTTCTTTCTTACGGACTGCTGTTGCGACTGCGACTGCGGCTGCGACGCGCTGCGACTGCGGCTGCGACTGCGTCTGCGACTGCGACTGCGGCGACTGCGGCTCATCTTGTGAACAGAAGGCCTAACCATAACCTAATCCTTCGGTTAAAGTTCAGCACTTACGACTTCAGGAGAGGACATCGAAAAGAAATACCCATGTCAGTGCGTGACTACCTCTAACATACACCAGCACAAATACACTGTGTTCTTTCTTACCGGACTGCTGTTGCGGCTGCTGCTGTGGATGCGGCTGCTGTTGCGGCTCGGCTGGGACTGCTGCTGCGGCTCATCTTCTAGACAGAAGGCCTAACCCTAACCATTCTGTTAAAGTTACACACTTACGACTTCAGGAGAGGGACATTGAAAAATTCCCATGTCAGTGCGTGAATGTAGCGTGACACTCCACCACACACCAGCACAAATATACTGTGTTCTTTCTTACAGACTGCTGTTCGCGACTGCGGCTGCGACTGTGACTGCGACTGCGTCTGCGGCTGCGACTGCGACTGCGGCTGCGACTGCGTCTGCGGCTGCGACTGCGGCGGTGGTGGCGGCTGCGACTGCGGCTGGGACTGCTGCTGTGGCTCATCTTGTAGACAGAAGGCCTAACCGTAACCTAATCCTTGGTTAAAGTTCAGCACTTATGACTTCAGGAGATTGACATCGAAAAATCCCCATGTCAGTGCGTGACTACACTCTAACATACACCAGCACAAATACACTGTGTTCTTTCTTACGGACTGCTGTTGCGGCTGTTGCGGCTGCTGCTGTGGACTGCTCTTGCGACTGCGACAGCGGCTGCGACTGCGGCTGCAACTGCGTCTGCGCACGACTGCGACTCGACTGCGTCTGCGGCTGCGACTCGCGGCGACTGCGGCTCATCTTGTAGACAGAAGGCCTAACCATAACCTAATCCTTTGGTTAAAGTTCAGCACTTACGACTTCAGGAGAGGGACATCGAAAAGAAATCCCCATGTACTGTGTTCTTTCTAACTGTAACCTAATCCTTCTGTTAAAGTTCAGCACTTACGACTTCAGGAGAGGGACGCCGAAAAGAGATACCCATGTCAGTGCGTGAATGTAGCGTGAACACACTCTAACATACACCAGCACAAATACACTGTGTTCTTTCTTACGGACTGCTGTTGCGACTCGACTGTGGCTGCGGCTGCTGTTGCGGCTGTGGCTGGGACTGCTGCTGCAGCTGGGTCTTGTGAACAGAAGGCCTAACTGTAACCTAATCCTTCTGTTAAAGTTCAGCACTTACGACTTCAGGAGGACATGAAAAAGAAATACCCATGTCAGTGCGTGACTACACTCTAACATACACCAGCACAAATACACTGTGTTCTTTCTTACCGGACTGCTGTTGCGACTGCGACTGCGGCTGCGTGCGGCTGCGTCTGCGGCTGCGTCTGCGGCTGCGACTGCGGCGACTGCGGCTCATCTTGTAGACAGAAGGCCTAACCATACCCCTAATCCTTCAGTTAAAGTTCAGCACTTACGACTTCAGGAGAGGGACATCGAAAAGAAATACCCATGTCATGCGTGACTACACTCTAACATACACCAGCACAAATACACTGTGTTCTTTCTTACCGGACTGCTGTTGCGGCTGCTGCTGTGGATGCGGCTGCTGTTGCGGCTCGGCTGGGACTGCTGCTGCGGCTCATCTTCTAGACAGAAGGCCTAACCTAACCATTCTGTTAAGTTACACTTACGACTTCAGGAGAGGACATTGAAAAGAAATTCCCATGTCAGTGCGTGAATGGCGTGAACACACTCCACCACACACCAGCACAAATATACTGTGTTCTTTCTTACCAGACTGCTGTTGCGACTGCGACTGCGGCTGCGACTGTGACGCTGCGCGACTGCGTCTGCGGCTGCGACTGCGGCTGCGACTGCGTCTGCGGCTGCGACGCGGCGGTGGTGGCGGCTGCGACTGCGGCGGGACTGCTGCTGTGGCTCATCTTGTAGACAGAAGGCCTAACCGTAACCTAATCCTTCCGGTTAAGTTCAGCACTTATGACTTCAGGAGATTGACATCGAAAAGAAATCCCCATGTCAGTGCGTGACTACACTCTAACATACACCAGCACAAATACACTGTGTTCTTTCTTACCGGACTGCTGTTGCGGCTGTTGCGGCTGCTGCTGTGGACTGCTCTTGCGACTGCACGACTGCGGCTGCGGCTGCGACTGCGTCTGCGTCGCGACTGCGACTGCGACTCGAGCTGGACTCGCGGCTGCGTTTGCGGCGACTACTGACTCATCTTGTAGACAGAAGGCCTAACCATAACCTAATCCTTTGGTTAAGTTCAGCACTTACGACTTCAGGAGAGGGACATCGAAAAGAAATCCCATGTCAGTGCGTGAATGTGGCGTGAACACACTCTAACATACACCAGCACAAATACACTGTGTTCTTTCTTACGGACTGCTGTTGCGACTCCGACTGTGGCTGCGGCTGCTGTTTGCGGCTGTGGCTGGGACTGCTGCTGCAGCTCGTCTTGTAGACAGAAGGCCTAACTGTAACCTAATCCTTCTGTTAAAGTTCAGCACTTACGACTTCAGGAGAGGGACATCGAAAAGAAATACCCATGTCAGTACGTGACTACACTCTAACATACACCAGCACAAATACACTGTGTTCTTTCTTACCGGACTGCTGTTGCGACTGCGACTGCGGCTGCGGCTGCGGCTGCGACTGCGTCTGCGGCTGCGTCTGCGGCTGCGACTGCGGCGACTGCGGCTCATCTTGTAGACAGAAGGCCTAACCATAACCCTAATCCTTCAGTTAAAGTTCAGCACTTACGACTTCAGGAGAGGGACATCGAAAAGAAATACCCATGTCAGTACGTGACTACACTCTAACATACACCAGCACAAATACACTGTGTTCTTTCTTACCGGACTGCTGTTGCGGCTGCTGCTGTGAATGCGGCTGCTTTGTGCTGACTCGGCTGGGACTGCTGCTGCGGCTCATCTTCTAGACAGAAGGCCTAACCTAACCATTCTGTTAAAGTTACACACTTGACTTCAGGAGAGGACATTGAAAAGAAATTCCCATGTCAGTGCGTGAATGTGGCGTGAACACACTCACCACACACCAGCACAAATATACTGTGTTCTTTCTTACCAGACTGCTGTTGCGACTGCGACTGCGACTGTGACTGCGACTGCGTCTGCGGCTGCGACTGCGACTGCGGCTGCGACTGCGTCTGCGGCTGCGACTGCGGCGGTGGTGGCGGCTGCGACTGCGGCTGGGACTGCTGCTGTGGCTCATCTTGTAGACAGAAGGCCTAACCGTAACCTAATCCTTCGGTTAAAGTTCAGCACTTATGACTTCAGGAGATTGACATCGAAAAGAAATCCCCATGTCAGTGCGTTGACCACCTAACATACACCAGCACAAATACACTGTGTTCTTTCTTACGGACTGCTGTTGCGGCTGTTGCGGCTGCTGCTGTGGACTGCTCTTGCGACTGCGACAGCGGCTGCGACTGCGGACACCGCAACTGCGTCTCTGCGTCTGCATTTCGCGACTCGACTGCGTCTGCGGCTGCGACTGCGGGCGACTGCGGCTCATCTTGTAGACAGAAGGCCTAACCATAACCTAATCCTTTGGTTAAAGTTCAGCACTTCGACTTCAGGAGAGGGACATCGAAAAGAAATCCCCATGTACACTGTGTTCTTTCAACTGTAACCTAATCCTTCTGTTAAAGTTCAGCACTTACGACTTCAGGAGAGGGACATCGAAAAAGAGATACCCATGTCAGTACGTGAATGTAGCGTGAACACACTCTAACATACACCAGCACAAATACACTGTGTTCTTTCTTACGGACTGCTGTTGCGACTCGACTGTGGCTGCGACTGCTGTTTGGCTGTGGCTGGGACTGCTGCTGCAGCTCATCTTGTAGACAGAAGGCCTAACTGTAACCTAATCCTTCTGTTAAAGTTCAGCACGACTTCAGGAGAGGACATCGAAAAGAAATACCCATGTCAGTACGTGACTACACTCTAACATACACCAGCACAAATACACTGTGTTCTTTCTTACCGGACTGCTGTTGCGACTGCGACTGCGGCTGCGCTGCGGCTGCGTCTCTGGCTGCGACTCACGGCACTCGCGGCTCATCTTGTAGACAGAAGGCCTAACCATAACCTAATCCTTCAGTTAAAGTTCAGCACTTACGACTTCAGGAGAGGGACATCGAAAAGAAATACCCATGTCAGTACGTGACTACACTCTAACATACACCAGCACAAATACACTGTGTTCTTTCTTACCGGACTGCTGTTGCGGCTGCTGCTGTGGATGCGGCTGCTGTTGCGGCTCGGCTGGGACTGCTGCTGCGGCTCATCTTCTAGACAGAAGGCCTAACCCTAACCATTCTGTTAAAGTTACAGCACTACGACTTCAGGAGAGGGACATTGAAAAGAAATTCCCATGTCAGTGCGTGAATGTAGCGTGAACACACTCCACCACACCAGCACAAATATACTGTGTTCTTTCTTACCAGACTGCTGTTGCGACTGCGACTGCGGCTGCGACTGCGACTGCGACTGCGTCTGCGGCTGCGACTGCGACTGCGTCTGCGGCTGCGACTGCAGCGGTGGTGGCGCTGCGACTGCGGCTGGGACTGCTGCTGTGGCTCATCTTGTAGACAGAAGGCCTAACCGTAACCTAATCCCGGTTAAAGTTCAGCACTTATGACTTCAGGAGATTGACATCGAAAAGAAATCCCCATGTCAGTGCGTGACTACACTCTAACATACACCAGCACAAATACACTGTGTTCTTTCTTACCGGACTGCTGTTGCGGCTGTTGCGGCTGCTGCTGTGGACTGCTCTTGCGACTGCGACAGCGGCTGCGTGCGGCTGCAACTGCGTCTGCGTCTGCGACTGCGACTCGACTGCGTCTGCGGCTGCGACTGGCGACTGCATGCTCATCTTGTAGACAGAAGGCCTAACCATAACCCTAATCCTTTGGTTAAAGTTCAGCACTTACGACTTCAGGAGAGGGACATCGAAAAGAAATCCCCATGTACACTGTGTTCTTTCTTACCGGACTGCTGTTGCGGCTGTTGCGGCTGCTGCTGTGGACTGCTCTTGCGACTGCGACAGCGGCTGCGACTGCGGCTGCAACTGCGTCTGCGTCTGCGACTGCGACTCCGACTCCGACTGCTTCTGCGGCTGCGACTGCGGCGACTGCGGCTCATCTTGTAGACAGAAGGCCTAACCATAACCTAATCCTTTGGTTAAGTTCAGCACTTACGACTTCAGGAGAGGGACATCGAAAAGAAATCCCCATGTACACTGTGTTCTTTCTAACTGTAACCCTAATCCTTCAGTTAAAGTTCAGCACTTACGACTTCAGGAGAGGGACATCGAAAAGAGATACCCATGTCAGTGCGACTACACTCTAACATACACCAGCACAAATACACTGTTTTCTTTCTTACGGACTGCTGTTGCGACTCCGACTGTGGCTGCGGCTGCTGTTGCGGCTGTGGCTGGGACTGCTGCTGCAGCTCGTCTTGTAGACAGAAGGCTAACTGTAACCCTAATCCTTCTGTTAAAGTTCAGCACTTACGACTTCAGGAGAGGGACATCGAAAAGAAATACCCATGTCAGTGTGACGTGACACTCTAACATACACCAGCACAAATACACTGTGTTCTTTCTTACCGGACTGCTGTTGCGACTGCGACTGCGGCTGCGGCTGCGACTGCGACTGCGTCTGCGACTGTCTGCCGGCTGCGACTGCTGCGGCGACTGCGGCTCATCTTGTAGACAGAAGGCCTAACCATAACCCTAATCCTTCAGTTAAAGTTCAGCACTTACGACTTCAGGAGAGGGACATCGAAAGAGATACCCATGTCATGCGTTGACTACACTCTAACATACACCAGCACAAATACACTGTGTTCTTTCTTACCGGACTGCTGTTGCGGCTGCTGCTGTGGATGCGGCTGCTGTTGCGACTCGGCTGGGACTGCTGCTGCGGCTCATCTTCTAGACAGAAGGCCTAACCTAACCATTCTGTTAAAGTTACACACTTACGACTTCAGGAGAGGGACATTGAAAAGAAATTCCCATGTCAGTGCGTGAATGTAGCGTGAACACACTCCACACACCAGCACAAATATACTGTGTTCTTTCTTACCAGACTGCTGTTGCGACTGCGGCTCGCGACTGTGACGCGACTGCGTCTGCGGCTGCGACTGCGACTGCGCGCTGCGACTGCGTCTGCGGCTGCGACTGCGGCGGTGGTGGCGGCTGCGGGACTGCTGCTGTGGCTCATCTTGTAGACAGAAGGCCTAACGTAACCTAATCCCGGTTAAAGTTCAGCACTTATGACTTCAGGAGATTGACATCGAAAAGAAATCCCCATGTCAGTGCGTGACTACACTCTAACATACACCAGCACAAATACACTGTGTTCTTTCTTACGGACTGCTGTTGCGGCTGTTGCGGCTGCTGCTGTGGACTGCTCTTGCGACTGCGACAGCGGCTGCGACTGCGGCTGCAACTGCGTCTGCGTCGCGACTGCGACTCCGACTGCGTCTGCGGCTGCGACTGCGGCGACTGCGGCTCATCTTGTAGACAGAAGGCCTAACCATAACCTAATCCTTTGGTTAAAGTTCAGCACTTACGACTTCAGGAGGGACATCGAAAAGAAATCCCCATGTACACTGTGTTCTTTCTAACTGTAACCTAATCCTTCTGTTAAAGTTCAGCACTTACGACTTCAGGAGAGGGACATCGAAAGAGATACCCATGTCAGTGCGTGAATGTAGCGTGAACACACTCTAACATACACCAGCACAAATACACTGTTTCTTTCTTACCGGACTGCTGTTGCGACTCCGACTGTGGCTGCGGCTGCTGTTGCGGCTGTGGCTGGGACTGCTGCTGCGGCTCATCTTGTAGACAGAAGGCCTAACTGTAACCCTAATCCTTCTGTTAAAGTTCAGCACTTACGACTTCAGGAGAGGGACATCGAAAAGAAATACCCATGTCAGTGCGTGACTACACACTCTAACATACACCAGCACAAATACACTGTGTTCTTTCTTACCGGACTGCTGTTGCGACTGCGACTGCGGCTGCGGCTGCGACTGCGTCTGCGTCTGCGGCTGCGACTGCGGCGACTGCGGCTCATCTTGTAGACAGAAGGCCTAACCATAACCCTAATCCTTCAGTTAAAGTTCAGCACTTACGACTTCAGGAGAGGGACATCGAAAAGATACCCATGTCAGTGCGTGACTACACTCTAACATACACCAGCACAAATACACTGTGTTCTTTCTTACGGACTGCTGTTGCGGCTGCTGTGGATGCGGCTGCTGTTGCGGCTCGGCTGGGACTGCTGCTGCGGCTCATCTTCTAGACAGAAGGCCTAACCTAACCATTCTGTTAAAGTTACACACACACGACTGGGAGAGGGACATTGAAAAAGAAATTCCCATGTCAGTGCGTGAATGTAGCGTGAACACACTCCACCACACACCAGCACAAATATACTGTGTTCTTTCTTACCAGACTGCTGTTGCGACTGCGACTGCGGCTGCGACTGTGACTGCGACTGCGTCTGCGGCTGCGACTGCGACTGCGACTGCGTCTGCGACTGCGGCGGTGGTGGCGGCTGCGACTGCGGCTGGGACTGCTGCTGTGGCTCATCTTGTAGACAGAAGGCCTAACCGTAACCCTAATCCTTCGGTTAAAGTTCAGCACTTATGACTTCAGGAGATTGACATCGAAAAGAAATCCCCATGTCATGCGTGACTACTCTAACATACACCAGCACAAATACACTGTGTTCTTTCTTACCGGACTGCTGTTGCGGCTGTTGCGGCTGCTGCTGTGGACTGCTCTTGCGACTGCGACAGCGGCTGCGACTGCGGCTGCAACTGCGTCTGCGTCTGCGACTGCGACTCGACTGCGTCTGCGGCTGCGACTGCGGCGACTGCGGCTCATCTTGTAGACAGAAGGCCTAACCATAACCCTAATCCTTTGGTTAAAGTTCAGCACTTACGACTTCAGGAGAGGGACATCGAAAAGAAATCCCCATGTACACTGTGTTCTTTCTTACCCTAACTGCTGTTGCGGCTGTTACGGCTGCTGCTGTGGACTGCTCTTGCGACTGCGTTGCGTCGCGACTGCGGCTGCAACTGCGTCTGCGTCTGCGACTCGACTCCACGTCCGACTGCGTCTGCGGCTGCGACTGCGGCGACTGCGGCTCATCTTGTAGACAGAAGGCCTAACCATAACCCTAATCCTTTGGTTAAAGTTCAGCACTTACGACTTCAGGAGAGGGACATCGAAAAGAAATCCCCATGTACACTGTGTTCTTTCTAACTGTAACCTAATCCTTCTGTTAAAGTTCAGCACTTACGACTTCAGGAGAGGGACATCGAAAAGAAATACCCATGTCAGTACGTGACTACACTCTAACATACACCAGCACAAATACACTGTGTTCTTTCTTACCGGACTGCTGTTGCGGCTGCTGCTGTGGATGCGGCTGCTGTTGCGGCTCCGGCTGGGACTGCTGCTGCGGCTCATCTTGTAGACAGAAGGCCTAACTGTAACCCTAATCCTTCTGTTAAAGTTCAGCACTTACGACTTCAGGAGAGGGACATCGAAAAGAAATACCCATGTCAGTACGTGAATGTAGCGTGAACACTCTAACATACACCAGCACAAATACACTGTTTTCTTTCTTACCGGACTGCTGTTGCGACTGCGACTGCGGACTGCGACTGCGGCTGCGACTGCGTCTGCGGCTGCGACTGCGTCTGCGGCTGCGACTGCGGCGACTGCGGCTCATCTTGTAGACAGAAGGCCTAACCATAACCCTAATCCTTTGGTTGAAGTTCAGCACTTACGACTTCAGGAGAGGGACATCGAAAAATCCCCATGTCAGTGCGTGAATGTAGCGTGAACACACTCTAACATACACCAGCACAAATACACTGTGTTCTTTCTTACCGGACTGCTGTTGCGACTCCGACTGTGGCTGCGGCTGCTGTTGCGGCTGTGGCTGGGACTGCTGCTGCGGCTCATCTTGTAGACAGAAGGCCTAACCGTAACCTAATCCTTCTGTTAAAGTTCAGCACCGACTTCAGGAGAGGGACATCGAAAAGAAATACCCATGTCAGTACGTGACTACACTCTAACATACACCAGCACAAATACACTGTGTTCTTTCTTACCGGACTGCTGTTGCGGCTGCTGCTGTGGATGCGGCTGCTGTTGCGGCTGTGGCTGGGACTGCTGCTGCGGCTCATCTTGTAGACAGAAGGTAACCAAACCTAATCCTTCTGTTAAAGTTCAGCACTTACGACTTCAGGAGAGGGACATCGAAAAGAGATACCCATGTCAGTACGTGAATGTAGCGTGAACACACTCTAACATACACCAGCACAAATACACTGTGTTCTTTCTTACCGGACTGCTGTTGCGACTGCGACTGCGGCTGCGGCTGCGGCTGCGACTGCGACTGCGGCTGCGACTGCTGCGGCTGCGACTGCGACTGCGTCTGCGGCTGCGACTGCGACTGCGGCTCATCTTGTAGACAGAAGGCCTAACCATAACCTAATCCTGGTTAAAGTTCAGCACTTACGACTTCAGGAGAGGACATCGAAAAGAAATCCCCATGTCAGTGCGTGAATGTAGCGTGAACACACTCTACCATACACCAGCACAAATACACTGTGTTCTTTCTTACGGACTGCTGTTGCGACTGCGACTGCGGCTGCAACTGTGACTGCGACTGCGTCTGCGGCTGCGACTGCGGCGACTGCGGTGACTGCGACTCATCTTGTAGACAGAACGCCTAACCGTAACCCTAATCCTTCGGTTAAAGTTCAGCACTTGACTTCAGGAGAGGGACATCGAAAAGAAATACCCATGTCAGTACGTGACTACACTCTAACATACACCAGCACAAATACACTGTGTTCTTTCTTACCGGACTGCTGTTGCGACTGCGGCTGCGGCTGCGGCTGCGACTGCGTCTGCGGCTGCGTCGCGACTGCGTCTGCGGCTGCGACTCTGCGGCGACTGCGGCTCATCTTGTAGACAGAAGGCCTAACTGTAACCCTAATCCTTCTGTTAAAGTTCAGCACTTACGACTTCAGGAGAGGGACATCGAAAAGAAATACCCATGTCAGTACGTGAATGTAGCGTGAACACACTCTAACATACACCAGCACAAATACACTGTGTTCTTTCTTACGGACTGCTGTTGCGACTGCGACTGCGACTGCGGCTGCGACTGCGTCTGCGGCTGCGTCTGCGGCTGCGACTGCGGCTCATCTTGTAGACAGAAGGCCTAACCATAACCCTAATCCTTCAGTTAAAGTTCAGCACTTACGACTTCAGGAGAGGGACATCGAAAAGATACCCATGTCAGTGCGTGACTACACTCTAACATACACCAGCACAAATACACTGTGTTCTTTCTTACCGGACTGCTGTTGCGGCTGCTGCTGTGGATGCGGCTGCTGTTGCGTCCGGCTGGGACTGCTGCTGCGGCTCATCTTCTAGACAGAAGGCCTAACCCTAACCATTCTGTTAAAGTTACACACTTACGACTTCAGGAGAGGGACATTGAAAAATTCCCATGTCATGCGTGAATGTAGCGTGAACACACTCCACCACACACCAGCACAAATACACTGTGTTCTTTCTTACGGACTGCTGTTGCGGCTGCGACTGCGGCTGCGACTGCGACTGCGACTGCGGCTGCGCTGCGGCTGCGACTGCGTGGTGGCGGCTGCGACTGCGGCTGGGACTGCTGCTGTGGCTCATCTTGTAGACAGAAGGCCTAACTGTAACCTAATCCTTCTGTTAAAGTTCAGCACTTACGACTTCAGGAGAGGGACATCGAAAAGAAATCCCCATGTCAGTGCGTGAATGGCGTGAACACACTCTAACATACACCAGCACAAATACACTGTGTTCTTTCTTACGGACTGCTGTTGCGACTGCGACTGCGTCGCGGCTGCGACTGCGATCGCGACTGCGAGCTGCGACTGCGGCTGCGACTGCGGCTGCGACTGCGACTGCGGCTCATCTTGTAGACAGAAGGCCTAACCATAACCTAATCCTTTGGTTAAAGTTCAGCACTTACGACTTCAGGAGAGGGACATCGAAAAGAAATCCCATGTCAGTGCGTGAATGTAGCGTGAACACCTCCACCATACACCAGCACAAATACACTGTGTTCTTTCTTACCGGACTGCTGTTGCGACTGCGACTGCGGCTGCGACTGCGACTGCGGCTGCGTCTGCGACTGCGGCGGTGGTGGCGGCTGCGACTGCGGCTGGGACTGCTGCTGTGGCTCATCTTCTAGACAGAAGGCCTAACTGTAACCTAATCCTTCTGTTAAAGTTCAGCACTTACGACTTCAGGAGAGGGACATCGAAAAGAGATACCCATGTCAGTACGTGAATGTAGCGTGAACACACTCTAACATACACCAGCACAAATACACTGTGTTCTTTCTTACCGGACTGCTGTTGCGACTGCGACTGCGGCTGCGACTGCTGTCTGCGACTGCGTCTCGGCTGCGACTGCTGGCGACTGCGGCTCATCTTGTAGACAGAAGGCCTAACCATAACCTAATCCTTTGGTTAAAGTTCAGCACTTACGACTTCAGGAGAGGACATCGAAAAGAAATCCCCATGTCAGTACGTGAATGTAGCGTGAACACACTCTAACATACACCAGCACAAATACACTGTGTTCTTTCTTACCGGACTGCTGTTGCGACTGCTGCTGTGGATGCGGCTGCTGTTGCGGCTGTGGCTGGGACTGCTGCTGCGGCTCATCTTGTAGACAGAAGGCCTAACCATAACCTAATCCTTCTGTTAAAGTTCAGCACTTACGACTTCAGGAGAGGGACATCGAAAGAAATACCCATGTCAGTACGTGACTACACTCTAACATACACCAGCACAAATACACTGTGTTCTTTCTTACCGGACTGCTGTTGCGGCTGCTGCTGTGGATGCGGCTGCTGTTGCGGCTCCGGCTGGGACTGCTGCTGCGGCTCATCTTCTAGACAGAAGGCCTAACCCTAACCATTCTGTTAAAGTTACACACTTACGACTTCAGGAGAGGGACATTGAAAAGAAATTCCCATGTCAGTACGTGAATGTAGCGTGAACACACTCCACCACACACCAGCACAAATACTGTGTTCCAGACTGCTGTTGCGACTGCGACTGCGGCTGCGACTGTGACTGCGACTGCGTCTGCGGCTGCGCGACTGCGACTGCGGCTGCGACTGCGTCTGCGGCTGCATCGGCGGTGGTGGCGGCTGCGACTGCGGCTGGGACTGCTGCTGTGGCTCATCTTGTAGACAGAAGGCCTAACCGTAACCTAATCCTTGGTTAAAGTTCAGCACTTACGACTTCAGGAGAGGGACATCGAAAGAAATCCCCATGTCAGTGCGTGACTACACTCTAACATACACCAGCACAAATACACTGTGTTCTTTCTTACCGGACTGCTGTTGCGACTGCGGCTCTGCGACTCGGCTGCGTGCGGCTGTGGCTGGGACTGCTGCTGCTGTCTCATCTTGTAGACAGAAGGCCTAACCTAACCCTTCTGTTAAAGTTACACACTTACGACTTAAGGAGAGAGACATTGAAAAGAAATCCCCATGTCAGTACGTGAATGTAGCGTGAACACACTCTAACATACACCAGCACAAATACACTGTGTTCTTTCTTACCGGACTGCTGTTGCGACTGCGGCTGCGGCTGCTGTTGCGGCTGTGGCTGGGACTGCTGCTGTGTCTCATCTTGTAGACAGAAGGCCTAACCCTAACCCTTCTGTTAAAGTTACACACTTGACTTCAGGAGAGGACATCGAAAAGAAATCCCCATGTCAGTACGTGAATGTAGCGTGAACACACTCTAACACACACCAGCACAAATACACTGTGTTCTTTCTTACGGACTGCTGTTGCGACTGCGGCTGCGGCTGCGACTGCGTCTGACTGCGGCTGCGTCTGCGACTGCGACTGCGGCGACTGCGGCTCATCTTGTAGACAGAAGGCCTAACCGTAACCTAATCCTTCTGTTAAAGTTCAGCACTTACGACTTCAGGAGAGGGACATCGAAAAGAAATCCCCATGTCAGTACGTGAATGTAGCGTGAACACACTCTAACATACACCAGCACAAATACACTGCGTTCTTTCTTACTGGACTGCTGTTGCGACTGCGACTGCGACTGCGTCTGTGGCTGCGACTGCGGCTGCGACTGCGACTGCGTCTGCGTCTGCGACTGCGTCTGCGGCTGCGTCTGCGGCGACTGCGCGACTGCGGCTCATCTTGTAGACAGAAGGCCTAACCGTAACCTAATCCTTCAGTTAAAGTTCAGCACTTACGACTTCAGGAGAGGACATCGAAAAAAATCCCCATGTCAGCGTGAATGTAGCGTGAACACACTCTAACATACACCAGCACAAATACACTGCGTTCTTTCTTACTGGACTGCTGTTGCGCGGCTGTGGCTGGGACTGCTGCTGTGTCTCATCTTGTAGACAGAAGGCCTAACCCTAACCCTTCTGTTAAAGTTACACACTTACGACTTCAGGAGAGGGACATTGAAAAGAAATTCCCATGTCAGTGCGTGAATGTAGCGTGAACACACTTCACACACCAGCACAAATACACTGTGTTCTTTCTTACGGACTGCTGTTGCGACTGCGGCTGCGACTGCGACTGCGGCTGCGACTGCGACTGCGGCTGCGTCTGCGACTGCGGCTCATCTTGTAGACAGAAGGCCTAACCGTAACCTAACCCTTCTGTTAAAGTTACACTTACGACTTCAGGAGAGGACATCGAAAAGAAATCCCCATGTCAGTACGTGAATGTAGCGTGAACACACTTCACACACACCAGCACAAATACACTGTGTTCTTTCTTACCGGACTGCTGTTGCGACTGCGGCTGCGACTGCGACTGCGGCTGCGACTGCGACTGCGACTGCGGCTCATCTTGTAGACAGAAGGCCTAACCGTAACCTAATCCTTCTGTTAAAGTTACACTTACGACTTCAGGAGAGGGACATCGAAAAAAATCCCATGTCAGTACGTGAATGGCGTGAACACACTCTAACATACACCAGCACAAATACACTGTGTTCTTTCTTACTGGACTGCTGTTGCGACTGCGACTGCGACTGCGGCTGCTGTGCGGCTGTGGCTGGGACTGCTGCTGTGTCTCATCTTGTAGACAGAAGGCCTAACCTAACCCTTCTGTTAAAGTTACACACTTACGACTTCAGGAGAGACATTGAAAAGAAATCCCCATGTCAGTACGTGAATGTAGCGTGAACACACTCTAACATACACCAGCACAAATACACTGTGTTCTTTCTTACTGGACTGCTGTTGCGACTGCAACTGCGGCTGCTGTTGCGGCTGTGGCTGGGACTGCTGCTGCGTCTCATCTTGTAGACAGAAGGCCTAACCCTAACCCTTCTGTTAAAGTTCAGCACTTACGACTTCAGGAGAGGACATTGAAAAGAAATCCCCATGTCAGTGCGTGAATGTAGCGTGAACACACTCTAACATACACCAGCACAAATACACTGTGTTCTTTCTTACCGGACTGCTGTTGCGACTGCGGCTGCGGCTGCGACTGCGCGACTGCGGCTGCGTCTGCGACTGCGACTGCGGCGACTGCGGCTCATCTTGTAGACAGAAGGCCTAACCGTAACCTAATCCTTCAGTTAAAGTTCAGCACTTACGACTTCAGGAGAGGGACATGAAAGAAATCCCCATGTCAGTGCGTGAATGTAGCGTGAACACACTCTAACATACACCAGCACAAATACACTGTGTTCTTTCTTACTGGACTGCTGTTGCGACTGCGACTGCGGCTGCTGTTGCGGCTGTGGCTGGGACTGCTGCTGTGTCTCATCTTGTAGACAGAAGGCCTAACCTAACCCTTCTGTTAAAGTTACACTTACGACTTCAGGAGAGGGACATTGAAAAGAAATTCCCATGTCAGTACGTGAATGGCGTGAACACACTTCACCACACACCAGCACAAATACACTGTGTTCTTTCTTACCGGACTGCTGTTGCGACTGCGGCTGCGACTGCGGCTGCGACTGCGTCTGTGGCTGCGACTGCGGCTGCGACTGCGACTGCGGCTGCGTCTGCGACTGCGGCGACCGCGGGACTGCGGCTCATCTTGTAGACAGAAGGCCTAACCGTAGCCCTAATCCTTCAGTTAAAGTTCAGCACTTGCGACTTCAGGAGAGGGACATTGAAAAGAAATCCCCATGTCAGTACGTGAATGTAGCGTGAACACACTCTAACATACACCAGCACAAATACACTGCGTTCTTTCTTACTGGACTGCTGTTGCGACTGCGGCTGCAGCTGCGACTGCGTCTGTGGCTGCGACTGCTGTTGCGACTGCGGCTGCGACTGCGGCTGCGTCTGCGGCGACTGCGGCTGCGACTGCGACTGCGACTGCGGCGACCGCGGCGACTGCGGCTCATCTTGTAGACAGAAGGCCTAACCGTAACCCTAATCCTTCAGTTAAAGTTCAGCACTTACGACTTCAGGAGAGGGACATCGAAAACAAATCCCCATGTCAGTACGTGAATGTAGCGTGAACACACTCTAACATACACCAGCACAAATACACTGCGTTCTTTCTTACTGGACTGCTGTTGCGACTGCGGCTGCTGTTGCGGCTGTGGCTGGGACTGCTGCTGTGTCTCATCTTGTAGACAGAAGGCCTAACCCTAACCCTTCTGTTAAAGTTACACTTACGACTTCAGGAGAGGGACATTGAAAAGAAATTCCCATGTCAGTGCGTGAATGTAGCGTGAACACACCACACACCAGCACAAATACACTGTGTTCTTTCTTACCGGACTGCTGTTGCGACTGCGGCTGCGACTGCGACTGCGGCTGCGACTGCGGCTGCGACTGCGGCTCATCTTGTAGACAGAAGGCCTAACCGTAACCCTAACCCTTCTGTTAAAGTTACACACTTACGACTTCAGGAGGGGACATCGAAAAGAAATCCACATGTCAGTACGTGAATGTAGCGTGAACACACTCTAACATACACCAGCACAAATACACTGTGTTCTTTCTTACCGGACTGCTGTTGCGACTGCGGCTGCGGCTGCGACTGCGGCTGCGACTGCGGCTGCGACTGCGTCTGCGCTGCGGCGACTGCGGCTCATCTTGTAGACAGAAGGCCTAACCGTAACCTAATCCTTCAGTTAAAGTTCAGCACTTACGACTTCAGGAGAGGACATCGAAAAGAAATCCCCATGTCAGTACGTGAATGTAGCGTGAACACACTCTAACATACACCAGCACAAATACACTGTGTTCTTTCTTACTGGACTGCTGTTGCGACTGCGACTGCGGCTGCTGTTGCGGCTGTGGCTGGGACTGCTGCTGTGTCTCATCTTGTAGACAGAAGGCCTAACCTAACCCTTCTGTTAAAGTTACACACTTACGACTTCAGGAGAGGGACATTGAAAAATTCCCATGTCAGTACGTGAATGTAGCGTGAACACACTTCACCACACACCAGCACAAATACACTGTGTTCTTTCTTACGGACTGCTGTTGCGACTGCGGCTGCGGCTGCGACTGCGGCTGCGACTGCGGCTGCGACTGCGGCGACTGCGGCTCATCTTGTAGACAGAAGGCCTAACCGTAACCAATCCTTCGGTTAAAGTTCAGCACTTACGACTTCAGGAGAGGGACATCGAAAAGAAATCCCCATGTCAGTCGTGAATGTGGCGTGAACACACTCTAACATACACCAGCACAAATACACTGTGTTCTTTCTTACGGACTGCTGTTGCGACTGCGGCTGCTGTTGCGGCTGTGGCTGGGACTGCTGCTGTCTCATCTTGTAGACAGAAGGCCTAACCCTAACCCTTCTGTTAAAGTTACACTTACGACTTCAGGAGAGGGACATTGAAAAGAAATTCCCATGTCAGTACGTGAATGTAGCGTGAACACACTTCACCACACACCAGCACAAATACACTGTGTTCTTTCTTACGGACTGCTGTTGCGACTGCGGCTGCGACTGCGGCTGCGACTGCTGCGGCTGCGACTGCGGCTGCGACTGCGCTGCGTCTGCGACTGCGGCGTGGCGACTGCGGCTCATCTTGTAGACAGAAGGCCTAACCGTAACCTAATCCTTCAGTTAAAGTTCAGCACTTACGACTTCAGGAGAGGACATTGAAAAGAAATCCCCATGTCACGTGAATGTAGCGTGAACACACTCTAACATACACCAGCACAAATACACTGCGTTCTTTCTTACTGGACTGCTGTTGCGACTGCGACTGCGGCTGCGACTGCGTCTGTGGCTGCGACTGCGGCTGCGACTGCGCTGCGACTGCGTCTGCATCGACTCTGGCGACTGCGGCTCATCTTGTAGACAGAAGGCCTAACCGTAACCCTAATCCTTCAGTTAAAGTTCAGCAGTTACGACTTCAGGAGAGGGACATCGAAAACAAATCCCCATGTCAGTACGTGAATGTAGCGTGAACACACTCTAACATACACCAGCACAAATACACTGTGTTCTTTCTTACTGGACTGCTGTTGCGACTGCGACTGCGGCTGCGGCTGCTGTTGCGGCTGTGGCTGGGACTGCTGCTGTGTCTCATCTTGTAGACAGAAGGCCTAACCCTAACCCTTCTGTTAAAGTTCACACTTACGACTTCAGGAGAGGGACATTGAAAAGAAATTCCCATGTCAGTGCGTGAATGGCGTGAACACACACCACACACCAGCACAAATACACTGTGTTCTTTCTTACCGGACTGCTGTTGCGACTGCGGCTGCGACTGCGACTGCGACTGCGTCTGCTGCGACTGCGGCTGCGTGCGGCTGCGTCTGCGTCTGCGACTGCGGCGACTGCGTGCGGCTCATCTTGTAGACAGAAGGCCTAACCGTAACCCTAATCCTGTTAAAGTTCAGCACTTACGACTTCAGGAGAGGGACATCGAAAAGAAATCCCATGTCAGTGCGTGAATGTAGCGTGAACACACTCTAACATACACCAGCACAAATACACTGTGTTCTTTCTTACTGGACTGCTGTTGCGACTGCGACTGCGGCTGCGACTGCTGTTGCGGCTGTGGCTGGGACTGCTGCTGTGCTCATCTTGTAGACAGAAGGCCTAACCTAACCCTTCTGTTAAAGTTACACACTTACGACTTCAGGAGAGACACATTGAAATCCCCATGTCAGTGCGTGAATGTAGCGTGAACACACTCTAACATACACCAGCACAAATACACTGTGTTCTTTCTTACTGGACTGCTGTTGCGACTGCAACTGCGGCTGCTGTTGCGGCTGTGGCTGGGACTGCTGCTGTGTCTCATCTTGTAGACAGAAGGCCTAACCCTAACCCTTCTGTTAAAGTTCACACTTACGACTTCAGGAGAGACATTGAAAAGAAATTCCCATGTCAGTGCGTGAATGTAGCGTGAACACACTCTAACATACACCAGCACAAATACACTGTGTTCTTTCTTACCGGACTGCTGTTGCGACTGCGGCTGCGGCTGCGACTGCGTCTGCGACTGCGGCTGCGTCTGCGACTGCGACTGCGGCGACTGCGGCTCATCTTGTAGACAGAAGGCCTAACCGTAACCCTAATCCTTCAGTTAAAGTTCAGCAGTTACGACTTCAGGAGAGGGACATCGAAAAGAAATCCCCATGTCAGTACGTGAATGTAGCGTGAACACACTAACATACACCAGCACAAATACACTGCGTTCTTTCTTACTGGACTGCTGTTGCGACTGCGACTGCGGCTGCTGTTGCGGCTGTGGCTGGGACTGCTGCTGTGTCTCATCTTGTAGACAGAAGGCCTAACCTAACCCTTCTGTTAAAGTTACACTTACGACTTCAGGAGAGGGACATTGAAAAGAAATTCCCATGTCAGTGCGTGAATGTAGCGTGACACACTTCACCACACACCAGCACAAATACACTGTGTTCTTTCTTACCGGACTGCTGTTGCGACTGCGGCTGCGACTGCGGCTGCGACTGCGTCTGTGGCTGCGACTGCGGCTGCGACTGCGACTGCGGCTGCGTCTGCGACTGCGGCGACCGCGGGACTGCGGCTCATCTTGTAGACAGAAGGCCTAACCGTAACCTAATCCTTCAGTTAAAGTTCAGCACTTACGACTTCAGGAGAGGACATGAAAAGAAATCCCCATGTCAGTACGTGAATGGCGTGAACACACTCTAACATACACCAGCACAAATACACTGCGTTCTTTCTTACTGGACTGCTGTTGCGACTGCGGCTGCAGCTGCGACTGCGTCTGTGGCTGCGACTGCTGTTGCGACTGCGGCTGCGACTGCGGCTGCGTCTGCGGCGACTGCGGCTGCGACTGCGACTGCGACTGCGGCGACTGCGGCTCGGCTCATCTTGTAGACAGAAGGCCTAACCGTAACCTAATCCTTCAGTTAAAGTTCAGCACTTACGACTTCAGGAGAGGGACATCGAAAAGAAATCCCCATGTCAGTGCGTGAATGTAGCGTGAACACACTCTAACATACACCAGCACAAATACACTGCGTTCTTTCTTACTGGACTGCTGTTGCGACTGCTGCTGCTGTTGCGGCTGTGGCTGGGACTGCTGCTGTGTCTCATCTTGTAGACAGAAGGCCTAACCCTAACCCTTCTGTTAAAGTTACACTTACGACTTCAGGAGAGGGACATTGAAAAGAAATTCCCATGTCAGTGCGTGAATGTAGCGTGAACACACTTCACCACACACCAGCACAAATACACTGTGTTCTTTCTTACCGGACTGCTGTTGCGACTGCGGCTGCGACTGCGACTGCGGCTGCGACTGCGGCTGCGACTGCGGCTCATCTTGTAGACAGAAGGCCTAACCGTAACCTAACCCTTCTGTTAAAGTTACACACTTACGACTTCAGGAGAGGACATGAAAAGAAATCCACATGTCAGTACGTGAATGTAGCGTGAACACACTCTAACATACACCAGCACAAATACACTGTGTTCTTTCTTACCGGACTGCTGTTGCGACTGCGGCTGCGGCTGCGACTGCGGCTGCGACTGCGGCTGCGACTGCGTCTGGCGCTGCGGCGACTGCGGCTCATCTTGTAGACAGAAGGCCTAACCGTAACCCTAATCCTTCAGTTAAAGTTCAGCAGTTACGACTTCAGGAGAGGGACATCGAAAACAAATCCCCATGTCAGTACGTGAATGTAGCGTGAACACACTCTAACATACACCAGCACAAATACACTGCGTTCTTTCTTACTGGACTGCTGTTGCGACTGCGACTGCGGCTGCTGTTGCGGCTGTGGCTGGGACTGCTGCTGTGTCTCATCTTGTAGACAGAAGGCCTAACCTAACCCTTCTGTTAAAGTTCACACTTACGACTTCAGGAGAGGACATTGAAAAGAAATTCCCATGTCAGTACGTGAATGTAGCGTGAACACACTTCACCACACACCAGCACAAATACACTGTGTTCTTTCTTACGGACTGCTGTTGCGACTGCGGCTGCGACTGCGACTGCGCTGCGACTGCGTCTGCGACTGCGGCGACTGCGGCTCATCTTGTAGACAGAAGGCCTAACCGTAACCCTAATCCTTCGGTTAAAGTTCAGCACTTACGACTTCAGGAGAGGGACATCGAAAAGAAATCCCATGTCAGTCGTGAATGTAGCGTGAACACACTCTAACATACACCAGCACAAATACACTGTGTTCTTTCTTACGGACTGCTGTTGCGACTGCGGCTGCTGTTGCGGCTGTGGCTGGGACTGCTGCTGTGTCTCATCTTGTAGACAGAAGGCCTAACCTAACCCTTCTGTTAAAGTTACACACTTACGACTTCAGGAGAGGACATTGAAAAGAAATTCCCATGTCAGTGCGTGAATGTAGCGTGAACACACTTCACCACACACCAGCACAAATACACTGTGTTCTTTCTTACCGGACTGCTGTTGCGACTGCGGCTGCGACTGCGGCTCGACTGCGTCTGCTGGCTGCGACTGCGGCTGCGACTGCGCTGCGTCTGCGACTGCGGCGACCGCGGCGACTGCGGCTCATCTTGTAGACAGAAGGCCTAACCGTAGCCCTAATCCTTCAGTTAAAGTTCAGCACTTGCGACTTCAGGAGAGGGACATTGAAAAGAAATCCCCATGTCTACGTGAATGTAGCGTGAACACACTCTAACATACACCAGCACAAATACACTGCGTTCTTTCTTACTGGACTGCTGTTGCGACTGCGACTGCGGCTGCGACTGCGTCTGTGGCTGCGACTGCGGCTGAGACTGCGGCTGCGACTGCGTCTGCGACTGCGTCTGCGTCTGCGGCGACTGCGGCTCATCTTGTAGACAGAAGGCCTAACCGTAACCCTAATCCTTCAGTTAAAGTTCAGCAGTTACGACTTCAGGAGAGGGACATCGAAAACAAATCCCCATGTCAGTACGTGAATGTAGCGTGAACACACTCTAACATACACCAGCACAAATACACTGCGTTCTTTCTTACTGGACTGCTGTTGCGACTGCGACTGCTGGCTGCTGTTGCGGCTGTGGCTGGGACTGCTGCTGTGTCTCATCTTGTAGACAGAAGGCCTAACCCTAACCCTTCTGTTAAAGTTACACACTTACGACTTCAGGAGAGGGACATTGAAAAGAAATTCCCATGTCAGTACGTGAATGTAGCGTGAACACACTTCACCACACACCAGCACAAATACACTGTGTTCTTTCTTACCGGACTGCTGTTGCGACTGCGGCTGCGACTGCGGCTGCGACTGCGCTGCGGCTGCGACTGCGGCTGCGTCTGCTCTGCGACTGCGGCGCGGCGACTGCGGCTCATCTTGTAGACAGAAGGCCTAACCGTAACCTAATCCTTCAGTTAAAGTTCAGCACTTACGACTTCAGGAGAGGGACATCGAAAAGAAATCCCCATGTCAGTGCGTGAATGTAGCGTGAACACACTCTAACATACACCAGCACAAATACACTGTGTTCTTTCTTACTGGACTGCTGTTGCGACTGCGACTGCGGCTGCGACTGCTGTTCGGCTGTGGCTGGGACTGCTGCTGTGTCTCATCTTGTAGACAGAAGGCCTAACCTAACCCTTCTGTTAAAGTTACACACTTCGACTTCAGGAGAGGGACATTGAAAGAAATCCCCATGTCAGTGCGTGAATGTAGCGTGAACACACTCTAACATACACAGCACAAATACACTGTGTTCTTTCTTACTGGACTGCTGTTGCGACTGCGACTGCGGCTGCGATTGCTTGGCTGTGGCTGGGACTGCTGCTGTGTCTCATCTTGTAGACAGAAGGCCTAACCTAACCCTTCTGTTAAAGTTCACACTTACGACTTCAGGAGAGGGACATTGAAAAGAAATCCCCATGTCAGTGCGTGAATGGCGTGAACACACTCTAACATACACCAGCACAAATACACTGTGTTCTTTCTTACGGACTGCTGTTGCGACTGCGGCTGCGGCTGCGACTGCGTCTGCGACTGCGGCTGCGTCTGCGACTGCGACTCTGCGACTGCGGCTCATCTTGTAGACAGAAGGCCTAACCGTAACCTAATCCTTCAGTTAAAGTTCAGCACTTACGACTTCAGGAGAGGGACATCGAAAAGAAATCCCCATGTCAGTGCGTGAATGTAGCGTGAACACACTCTAACATACACCAGCACAAATACACTGCGTTCTTTCTTACTGGACTGCTGTTGCGACTGCGACTGCGGCTGCTGTTGCGGCTGTGGCTGGGACTGCTGCTGTGTCTCATCTTGTAGACAGAAGGCCTAACCCTAACCCTTCTGTTAAAGTTACACACTTACGACTTCAGGAGAGGACATTGAAAAGAAATTCCCATGTCAGTGCGTGAATGTAGCGTGAACACACTTCACCACACACCAGCACAAATACACTGTGTTCTTTCTTACCGGACTGCTGTTGCGACTGCGGCTGCGACTGCGACTGCGGCTGCGACTGCGACTGCGGCTGCGTCTGCGACTGCGGCTCATCTTGTAGACAGAAGGCCTAACCGTAACCTAATCCTTCTGTTAAAGTTACACACGACTTCAGGAGAGGGACATCGAAAAGAAATCCCATGTCAGTGCGTGAATGTAGCGTGAACACACTTCACCATACACCAGCACAAATACACTGTGTTCTTTCTTACCGGACTGCTGTTGCGACTGCGGCTGCGACTGTGGCTCTCGACTGCGACTGCGACTGCGACTGCGTCTGCGACTGCGGCTGCGTCTGCGACTGCGGCGACGCTGCTCATCTTGTAGACAGAAGGCCTAACCGTAACCTAATCCTTCAGTTAAAGTTCAGCACTTACGACTTCAGGAGAGGGACATCGAAAAGAAATCCCCATGTCAGTGCGTGAATGTAGCGTGAACACACTCTAACATACACCAGCACAAATACACTGCGTTCTTTCTTACTGGACTGCTGTTGCGGCTGTGGCTGGGACTGCTGCTGTGTCTCATCTTGTAGACAGAAGGCCTAACCCTAACCCTTCTGTTAAAGTTACACACTACGACTTCAGGAGAGGGACATTGAAAAGAAATTCCCATGTCAGTACGTGAATGTAGCGTGAACACACTTCACCACACACCAGCACAAATACACTGTGTTCTTTCTTACCGGACTGCTGTTGCGACTGCGGCTGCGACTGCGACTGCGGCTGCGACTGCGACTGCGGCTGCGTCTGCGACTGCGCTGCGACTGCGGACTGCGGCTCATCTTGTAGACAGAAGGCCTAACCGTAACCTAATCCTTCTGTTAAAGTTCACACTTACGACTTCAGGAGAGGGACATCGAAAAGAAATCCCATGTCAGTGCGTGAATGTAGCGTGAACACACTTCACCACACCAGCACAAATACACTGTGTTCTTTCTTACGGACTGCTGTTGCGACTGCGGCTGCGACTGCGACTGCGGCTGCGACTGCGGCTGCGACTGCGGCTCATCTTGTAGACAGAAGGCCTAACCGTAACCTAATCCTTCTGTTAAAGTTACACTTACGACTTCAGGAGAGGGACATCGAAAAAAATCCCATGTCAGTGCGTGAATGTAGCGTGAACACACTCTAACATACACCAGCACAAATACACTGTGTTCTTTCTTACTGGACTGCTGTTGCGACTGCGACTGCGACTGCGGCTGCTGTTGCGGCTGTGGCTGGGACTGCTGCTGTGTCTCATCTTGTAGACAGAAGGCCTAACCTAACCCTTCTGTTAAAGTTACACACTTACGACTTCAGG
This sequence comes from Miichthys miiuy, assembly GCA_036365135.1. NCBI lineage: Eukaryota > Metazoa > Chordata > Actinopteri > Sciaenidae > Miichthys > Miichthys miiuy. The sequence continues at coordinate 68,210 of JAAROE010000525.1, read as the reverse complement.
AGAGGGACATTGAAAAGAAATCCCCATGTCAGTCGTGAATGTAGCGTGAACACACTCTAACATACACCAGCACAAATACACTGTGTTCTTTCTTACTGGACTGCTGTTGCGACTGCGACTGCGGCTGCTGTTGCGGCTGTGGCTGGGACTGCTGCTGTGTCTCATCTTGTAGACAGAAGGCCTAACCCTAACCCTTCTGTTAAAGTTACACACTTACGACTTCAGGAGAGGGACATTGAAAAGAAATCCCCATGTCAGTACGTGAATGTAGCGTGAACACACTCTAACATACACCAGCACAAATACACTGTGTTCTTTCTTACCGGACTGCTGTTGCGACTGCGGCTGCGGCTGCGACTCGTCTGCGACTGCGACTGCGTCTGCGACTGCGACTGCGGCGACTGCGGCTCATCTTGTAGACAGAAGGCCTAACCGTAACCCTAATCCTTCAGTTAAAGTTCAGCACTTACGACTTCAGGAGAGGGACATCGAAAAGAAATCCCCATGTCAGTACGTGAATGTAGCGTGAACACACTCTAACATACACCAGCACAAATACACTGTGTTCTTTCTTACTGGACTGCTGTTGCGACTGCGACTGCGGCTGCTGTTCGGCTGTGGCTGGGACTGCTGCTGTGTCTCATCTTGTAGACAGAAGGCCTAACCCTAACCCTTCTGTTAAAGTTACACACTTACGACTTCAGGAGAGGGACATTGAAAAGAAATTCCCATGTCAGTCGTGAATGTAGCGTGAACACACTTCACCACACACCAGCACAAATACACTGTGTTCTTTCTTACCGGACTGCTGTTGCGACTGCGGCTGCGACTGCGACTGCGGCTGCGACTGCGACTGCTGCGTCTGCGACTGCGGCTCATCTTGTAGACAGAAGGCCTAACCGTAACCCTAACCCTTCTGTTAAAGTTCACACTTACGACTTCAGGAGAGGACATCGAAAGAAATCCCCATGTCAGTGCGTGAATGTAGCGTGAACACACTTCACCACACACCAGCACAAATACACTGTGTTCTTTCTTACGGACTGCTGTTGCGACTGCGACTGCGCTGTGGCTGCGACTGCGGCTGCGACTGCGACTGCGGCTGCGTCTGCGACTGCGGCTGCGTCTGCGACTGCTGCGACGCGGACTGCGGCTCATCTTGTAGACAGAAGGCCTAACCGTAACCTAATCCTTCAGTTAAAGTTCAGCACTTACGACTTCAGGAGAGGACATCGAAAAGAAATCCCCATGTCAGTACGTGAATGTAGCGTGAACACACTCTAACATACACCAGCACAAATACACTGCGTTCTTTCTTACTGGACTGCTGTTGCGACTGCGGCTGCTGTTGCGGCTGTGGCTGGGACTGCTGCTGTGTCTCATCTTGTAGACAGAAGGCCTAACCTAACCCTTCTGTTAAAGTTACACACTTACGACTTCAGGAGAGGGACATTGAAAAAAATCCCATGTCAGTGCGTGAATGTAGCGTGAACACACTTCACCACACACCAGCACAAATACACTGTGTTCTTTCTTACCGGACTGCTGTTGCGACTGCGGCTGCGACTGCGACTGCGGCTGCGACTGCGGCTGCGACTGCGGCTCATCTTGTAGACAGAAGGCCTAACCGTAACCCTAACCCTTCTGTTAAAGTTACACACTTACGACTTCAGGAGAGGGACATCGAAATCCCCATGTCAGTGCGTGAATGTAGCGTGAACACTCTAACATACACCAGCACAAATACACTGTGTTCTTTCTTACCGGACTGCTGTTGCGACTGCGGCTGCGGCTGCGACTGCGGCTGAGACTGCGGCTGCGACTGCGTCTGCGGCGACTGCGGCGACTGCGGCTCATCTTGTAGACAGAAGGCCTAACGTAACCTAATCCTTCTGTTAAAGTTCAGCACTTACGACTTCAGGAGAGGGACATCGAAAACAAATCCCCATGTCAGTACGTGAATGTAGCGTGAACACACTCTAACATACACCAGCACAAATACACTGCGTTCTTTCTTACTGGACTGCTGTTGCGACTGCGACTGCGGCTGCTGTTGCGGCTGTGGCTGGGACTGCTGCTGTGTCTCATCTTGTAGACAGAAGGCCTAACCTAACCCTTCTGTTAAAGTTACACACGACTTCAGGAGAGGGACATTGAAAAGAAATTCCCATGTCAGTACGTGAATGTAGCGTGAACACACTTCACCACACACCAGCACAAATACACTGTGTTCTTTCTTACCGGACTGCTGTTGCGACTGCGGCTGCGACTGCGACTGCGGCTGCGACTGCGTCTGCGACTGCGGCGACTGCGGCTCATCTTGTAGACAGAAGGCCTAACCGTAACCCTAATCCTTCAGTTAAAGTTCAGCAGTTACGACTTCAGGAGAGGGACATCGAAAAGAAATCCCCATGTCAGTACGTGAATGTAGCGTGAACACACTCTAACATACACCAGCACAAATACACTGTGTTCTTTCTTACCGGACTGCTGTTGCGACTGCGGCTGCTGTTGCGGCTGTGGCTGGGACTGCTGCTGTGTCTCATCTTGTAGACAGAAGGCCTAACCCTAACCCTTCTGTTAAAGTTACACACTTACGACTTCAGGAGAGGGACATTGAAAAGAAATTCCCATGTCAGTACGTGAATGTAGCGTGAACACACTTCACCACACACCAGCACAAATACACTGTGTTCTTTCTTACCGGACTGCTGTTGCGACTGCGGCTGCGACTGCGGCTGCGACTGCGTCTGTGGCTGCGACTGCGGCTGCGACTGCGCTGCGTCTGCACGGCGACTGCGGCGACTGCGGCTCATCTTGTAGACAGAAGGCCTAACCGTAACCCTAATCCTTCAGTTAAAGTTCAGCACTTGCGACTTCAGGAGAGGACATTGAAAGAAATCCCCATGTCAGTCGTGAATGTAGCGTGAACACACTCTAACATACACCAGCACAAATACACTGTGTTCTTTCTTACTGGACTGCTGTTGCGACTGCGACTGCGGCTGCGACTGCGTCTGTGGCTGCGACTGCGGCTGCGACTGCGGCTGCGACTGCTGCGTGCGACTGCGTCTGCGGCTGCGGCGACTGCGGCTCATCTTGTAGACAGAAGGCCTAACCGTAACCTAATCCTTCAGTTAAAGTTCAGCACTTACGACTTCAGGAGAGGGACATCGAAAACAAATCCCCATGTCAGTGCGTGAATGGCGTGAACACACTCTAACATACACCAGCACAAATACACTGCGTTCTTTCTTACTGGACTGCTGTTGCGACTGCGACTGCTGCGGCTGCTGTTGCGGCTGTGGCTGGGACTGCTGCTGTGTCTCATCTTGTAGACAGAAGGCCTAACCTAACCCTTCTGTTAAAGTTACACGCTACGACTTCAGGAGAGGGACATTGAAAAGAAATTCCCATGTCAGTGCGTGAATGTAGCGTGAACACACTTCACACACACCAGCACAAATACACTGTGTTCTTTCTTACCGGACTGCTGTTGCGGCTGCGACTGCGCGCTGCGACTGCTGGCTGCGACTGCGGCTGCGACTGCGGCTGCGTCTGCGTCTGCGACTCTGGCGACTGCGGCATGCGCTGTCTAGACAGAAGGCCTAACCGTAACCCTAATCCTTCAGTTAAAGTTCAGCACTTACGACTTCAGGAGAGGGACATCGAAAAAAATCCCCATGTCAGTGCGTGAATGTAGCGTGAACACACTCTAACATACACCAGCACAAATACACTGTGTTCTTTCTTACTGGACTGCTGTTGCGACTGCGACTGCGGCTGCGACTGCTGTTGCGGCTGTGGCTGGGACTGCTGCTGTGTCTCATCTTGTAGACAGAAGGCCTAACCTAACCCTTCTGTTAAAGTTACACACTTACGACTTCAGGAGAGGACATTGAAAAGAAATTCCCATGTCAGTGCGTGAATGTAGCGTGAACACACTTCACCACACACCAGCACAAATACACTGTGTTCTTTCTTACGGACTGCTGTTGCGACTGCGGCTGCGACTGCGACTGCGACTGCGACTGCGACTGCGGCTGCGTCTGCGACTGCGGCTCATCTTGTAGACAGAAGGCCTAACCCTAACCCTTCTGTTAAAGTTCAGCACTGCGACTTCAGGAGAGGGACATTGAAAAGAAATCCCCATGTCAGTGCGTGAATGTAGCGTGAACACACTCTAACATACACCAGCACAAATACACTGCGTTCTTTCTTACTGGACTGCTGTTGCGACTGCGGCTGCAGCTGCGACTGCGTCTGTGGCTGCGACTGCTGTTGCGACTGCGGCTGCGACTGCGTCTGCGGCTGCGGCGACTGCTGCGACTGCGACTGCGACTCGCTGGCGACGCGCGACTGCGGCTCATCTTGTAGACAGAAGGCCTAACCGTAACCTAATCCTTCAGTTAAAGTTCAGCACTTGCGACTTCAGGAGAGGACATCGAAAACAAATCCCCATGTCAGTGCGTGAATGTAGCGTGAACACACTCTAACATACACCAGCACAAATACACTGCGTTCTTTCTTACTGGACTGCTGTTGCGACTGCGGCTGCTGTTGCGGCTGTGGCTGGGACTGCTGCTGTGTCTCATCTTGTAGACAGAAGGCCTAACCTAACCCTTCTGTTAAAGTTACACACTTACGACTTCAGGAGAGGACATTGAAAAATCCCATGTCAGTGCGTGAATGTAGCGTGAACACACTTCACCACACACCAGCACAAATACACTGTGTTCTTTCTTACCGGACTGCTGTTGCGACTGCGGCTGCGACTGCGACTGCGACTGCGACTGCGGCTGCGACTGCGGCTCATCTTGTAGACAGAAGGCCTAACCGTAACCTAACCCTTCTGTTAAAGTTACACACTTACGACTTCAGAGAGGACATGAAAAGAAATCCCATGTCAGTGCGTGAATGTAGCGTGAACACACTCTAACATACACCAGCACAAATACACTGTGTTCTTTCTTACCGGACTGCTGTTGCGACTGCGGCTGCGGCTGCGACTGCGGCTGCGACTGCGGCTGCGACTGCGTCTGCGGCGACTGCGGCGACTGCGGCTCATCTTGTAGACAGAAGGCCTAACCGTAACCCTAATCCTTCAGTTAAAGTTCAGCATTACGACTTCAGGAGAGGACATCGAAAACAAATCCCCATGTCAGTGCGTGAATGTAGCGTGAACACACTCTAACATACACCAGCACAAATACACTGCGTTCTTTCTTACTGGACTGCTGTTGCGACTGCGACTGCGGCTGCTGTTGCGGCTGTGGCTGGGACTGCTGCTGTGTCTCATCTTGTAGACAGAAGGCCTAACCCTAACCCTTCTGTTAAAGTTACACACTTACGACTTCAGGAGAGGGACATTGAAAAGAAATTCCCATGTCAGTACGTGAATGTAGCGTGAACACACTTCACCACACACCAGCACAAATACACTGTGTTCTTTCTTACGGACTGCTGTTGCGACTGCGGCTGCGACTGCGACTGCGGCTGCGACTGCGTCTGCGACTGCGGCGACTGCGGCTCATCTTGTAGACAGAAGGCCTAACCGTAACCCCAATCCTTCGGTTAAAGTTCAGCACTTACGACTTCAGGAGAGGGACATCGAAAAGAAATCCCATGTCAGTGCGTGAATGTAGCGTGAACACACTCTAACATACACCAGCACAAATACACTGTGTTCTTTCTTACGGACTGCTGTTGCGACTGCGGCTGCTGTTGCGGCTGTGGCTGGGACTGCTGCTGTGTCTCATCTTGTAGACAGAAGGCCTAACCCTAACCCTTCTGTTAAAGTTACACACTTACGACTTCAGGAGAGGGACATTGAAAAGAAATTCCCATGTCAGTACGTGAATGTAGCGTGAACACACTTCACCACACACCAGCACAAATACACTGTGTTCTTTCTTACCGGACTGCTGTTGCGACTGCGGCTGCGACTGCGGCTGCGACTGCGTCTGTGGCTGCGACTGCGGCTGCGACTGCGGCTGCGTCTGCGACTGCGGCGACCGCGGCGACTGCGGCTCATCTTGTAGACAGAAGGCCTAACCGTAGCCCTAATCCTTCAGTTAAAGTTCAGCACTTGCGACTTCAGGAGAGGGACATTGAAAAGAAATCCCCATGTCTACGTGAATGTAGCGTGAACACACTCTAACATACACCAGCACAAATACACTGCGTTCTTTCTTACTGGACTGCTGTTGCGACTGCGACTGCGGCTGCGACTGCGTCTGTGGCTGCGACTGCGGCTGCGACTGCGGCTGCGACTGCGTCTGCGTCTGCGGCGACTGCGGCTCATCTTGTAGACAGAAGGCCTAACCGTAACCCTAATCCTTCAGTTAAAGTTCAGCAGTTACGACTTCAGGAGAGGGACATCGAAAACAAATCCCCATGTCAGTACGTGAATGTAGCGTGAACACACTCTAACATACACCAGCACAAATACACTGCGTTCTTTCTTACTGGACTGCTGTTGCGACTGCGACTGCGGCTGCGGCTGCTGTTGCGGCTGTGGCTGGGACTGCTGCTGTGTCTCATCTTGTAGACAGAAGGCCTAACCCTAACCCTTCTGTTAAAGTTACACACTTACGACTTCAGGAGAGGGACATTGAAGAAATTCCCATGTCAGTGCGTGAATGTAGCGTGAACACACTTCACCACACACCAGCACAAATACACTGTGTTCTTTCTTACCGGACTGCTGTTGCGACTGCTGCGACTGCGACTGCGACTGCGTCTGTGGCTGCGACTGCGGCTGCGACTGCGGCTGCGTCTGCGACTGCGACTGCGGCGACTGGCGACTGCGGCTCATCTTGTAGACAGAAGGCCTAACCGTAACCCTAATCCTTCAGTTAAAGTTCAGCACTTACGACTTCAGGAGAGGGACATCGAAAACAAATCCCCATGTCAGTGCGTGAATGTAGCGTGAACACACTCTAACATACACCAGCACAAATACACTCGTTCTTTCTTACTGGACTGCTGTTGCGACTGCGACTGCGGCTGCTGCTGTTGCGGCTGTGGCTGGGACTGCTGCTGTGTCTCATCTTGTAGACAGAAGGCCTAACCTAACCCTTCTGTTAAAGTTACACACTTACGACTTCAGGAGAGGACATTGAAAAGAAATTCCCATGTCAGTGCGTGAATGTAGCGTGAACACACTTCACCACACACCAGCACAAATACACTGTGTTCTTTCTTACGGACTGCTGTTGCGACTGCGGCTCGACTGCGACTGCGACTGCGGCTGCGACTGCGACTGCGCTGCGTCTGCGACTGCGGCTCATCTTGTAGACAGAAGGCCTAACCCCTAACCCTTCTGTTAAAGTTACACACTACGACTTCAGGAGAGGGACATCGAAAAGAAATCCCATGTCAGTGCGTGAATGTAGCGTGAACACACTTCACCACACACCAGCACAAATACACTGTGTTCTTTCTTACCGGACTGCTGTTGCGACTGCGGCTGACTGCGCTGCGACTGCGACTGCTGCGACTGCGGCTGCGACTGCGACTGCGGCTCGCTGCGACTGCGGCGACTGCGGGACTGCGGCTCATCTTGTAGACAGAAGGCCTAACCGTAACCCTAATCCTTCTGTTAAAGTTCAGCACTTACGACTTCAGGAGAGGACATGAAATCCCCATGTCAGTGCGTGAATGTAGCGTGAACACACTCTAACATACACCAGCACAAATACACTGCGTTCTTTCTTACTGGACTGCTGTTGCGACTGCGGCTGCAGCTGCGACTGCGTCTGTGGCTGCGACTGCTGTTGCGACTGCGGCTGCGACTGCGGCTGCGACTGCGGCTGCGGCTGCGACTGCGGCTGCGACTGCGGCGACTGCGACTGGCTCATCTTGTAGACAGAAGGCCTAACCGTAACCTAATCCTTCAGTTAAAGTTCAGCACTTACGACTTCAGGAGAGGGACATCGAAAACAAATCCCCATGTCAGTACGTGAATGTAGCGTGAACACACTCTAACATACACCAGCACAAATACACTGCGTTCTTTCTTACTGGACTGCTGTTGCGACTGCGGCTGCTGTTGCGGCTGTGGCTGGGACTGCTGCTGTGTCTCATCTTGTAGACAGAAGGCCTAACCCTAACCCTTCTGTTAAAGTTACACACTTACGACTTCAGGAGAGGGACATTGAAAAGAAATTCCCATGTCAGTACGTGAATGTAGCGTGAACACACTTCACCACACACCAGCACAAATACACTGTGTTCTTTCTTACCGGACTGCTGTTGCGACTGCGGCTGCGACTGCGACTGCGGCTGCGACTGCGGCTGCGACTGCGGCTCATCTTGTAGACAGAAGGCCTAACCGTAACCCTAACCCTTCTGTTAAAGTTACACACTTACGACTTCAGGAGGGGACATCGAAAAGAAATCCACATGTCAGTGCGTGAATGTAGCGTGAACACACTCTAACATACACCAGCACAAATACACTGTGTTCTTTCTTACGGACTGCTGTTGCGACTGCGGCTGCGACTGCGGCTGCGGCTGCGACTGCGACTGCGGCTGCGACTGCGGCTGCGACTGCGTCTGCGACTGCGGCGACTGCGGCTCATCTTGTAGACAGAAGGCCTAACCGTAACCCTAATCCTTCAGTTAAAGTTCAGCACTTACGACTTCAGGAGAGGGACATCGAAAACAAATCCCCATGTCAGTGCGTGAATGTAGCGTGAACACACTCTAACATACACCAGCACAAATACACTGCGTTCTTTCTTACTGGACTGCTGTTGCGACTGCGACTGCGGCTGCTGTTGCGGCTGTGGCTGGGACTGCTGCTGTGTCTCATCTTGTAGACAGAAGGCCTAACCCTAACCCTTCTGTTAAAGTTACACACTACGACTTCAGGAGAGGACATTGAAAAATTCCCATGTCAGTACGTGAATGTAGCGTGAACACACTTCACCACACACCAGCACAAATACACTGTGTTCTTTCTTACCGGACTGCTGTTGCGACTGCGGCTGCGACTGCGACTGCGGCTGCGACTGCGTCTGCGACTGCGGCGACTGCGGCTCATCTTGTAGACAGAAGGCCTAACCGTAACCCCAATCCTTCGGTTAAAGTTCAGCACTTACGACTTCAGGAGAGGGACATCGAAAAGAAATCCCATGTCAGTGCGTGAATGTAGCGTGAACACACTCTAACATACACCAGCACAAATACACTGTGTTCTTTCTTACGGACTGCTGTTGCGACTGCGGCTGCTGTTGCGGCTGTGGCTGGGACTGCTGCTGTGTCTCATCTTGTAGACAGAAGGCCTAACCCTAACCCTTCTGTTAAAGTTACACACTTACGACTTCAGGAGAGGGACATTGAAAAGAAATTCCCATGTCAGTGCGTGAATGTAGCGTGAACACACTTCACCACACACCAGCACAAATACACTGTGTTCTTTCTTACGGACTGCTGTTGCGACTGCGGCTGCGACTGCGGCTGCGACTGCGTCTGTGGCTGCGACTGCGTCTGCGACTGCGACTGCGGCTGCGTCTGCGACTGCGGCGACGCGGCGACTGCTCATCTTGTAGACAGAAGGCCTAACCGTAGCCTAATCCTTCAGTTAAAGTTCAGCACTTACGCGACTTCAGGAGAGGACATTGAAAAGAAATCCCCATGTCAGTGCGTGAATGTAGCGTGAACACACTCTAACATACACCAGCACAAATACACTGCGTTCTTTCTTACTGGACTGCTGTTGCGACTGCGCAGCTGCGACTGCGTCTGTGGCTGCGACTGCTGTTGCGACTGCGGCTGCACTGCGGCTGCGTCTGCGACTGCGGCTGCGACTGCGACTGCGACTGCGACGCGGCGACTGCGGCTCATCTTGTAGACAGAAGGCCTAACCGTAACCTAATCCTTCAGTTAAAGTTCAGCACTTACGACTTCAGGAGAGGGACATCGAAAACAAATCCCCATGTCAGTGCGTGAATGTAGCGTGAACACACTCTAACATACACCAGCACAAATACACTGCGTTCTTTCTTACTGGACTGCTGTTGCGACTGCGGCTGCTGTTGCGGCTGTGGCTGGGACTGCTGCTGTGTCTCATCTTGTAGACAGAAGGCCTAACCTAACCCTTCTGTTAAAGTTACACACTTACGACTTCAGGAGAGGACATTGAAAAGAAATTCCCATGTCAGTGCGTGAATGTAGCGTGAACACACTTCACCACACACCAGCACAAATACACTGTGTTCTTTCTTACGGACTGCTGTTGCGACTGCGGCTGCGACTGCGACTGCGGCTGCGACTGCGGCTGCGACTGCGGCTCATCTTGTAGACAGAAGGCCTAACCGTAACCTAACCCTTCTGTTAAAGTTACACACTTACGACTTCAGGAGGGGACATCGAAAAGAAATCCACATGTCAGTGCGTGAATGTAGCGTGAACACTCTAACATACACCAGCACAAATACACTGTGTTCTTTCTTACCGGACTGCTGTTGCGACTGCGGCTGCGGCTGCGACTGCGGCTGCGACTGCGGCTGCGACTGCGTCTGCGGCGCTGCGACTGCGGCTCATCTTGTAGACAGAAGGCCTAACCGTAACCTAATCCTTCAGTTAAAGTTCAGCACTTCGACTTCAGGAGAGGGACATCGAAAACAAATCCCCATGTCAGTACGTGAATGTAGCGTGAACACACTCTAACATACACCAGCACAAATACACTGCGTTCTTTCTTACTGGACTGCTGTTGCGACTGCGACTGCGGCTGCTGTTGCGGCTGTGGCTGGGACTGCTGCTGTGTCTCATCTTGTAGACAGAAGGCCTAACCCTAACCCTTCTGTTAAAGTTACACACTTACGACTTCAGGAGAGGGACATTGAAAAGAAATTCCCATGTCAGTACGTGAATGTAGCGTGAACACACTTCACCACACACCAGCACAAATACACTGTGTTCTTTCTCACCGGACTGCTGTTGCGACTGCGGCTGCGACTGCGACTGCGGCTGCGACTGCGTCTGCGACTGCGTGCGCGACTGCGGCTCATCTTGTAGACAGAAGGCCTAACGTAACCCCAATCCTTCGGTTAAAGTTCAGCACTACGACTTCAGGAGAGGGACATCGAAAAGAAATCCCATGTCAGTGCGTGAATGTAGCGTGAACACACTCTAACATACACCAGCACAAATACACTGTGTTCTTTCTTACGGACTGCTGTTGCGACTGCGGCTGCTGTTGCGGCTGTGGCTGGGACTGCTGCTGTGTCTCATCTTGTAGACAGAAGGCCTAACCTAACCCTTCTGTTAAAGTTACACACTTACGACTTCAGGAGAGGGACATTGAAAAGAAATTCCCATGTCAGTACGTGAATGTAGTGTGAACACACTTCACCACACACCAGCACAAATACACTGTGTTCTTTCTTACCGGACTGCTGTTGCGACTGCGGCTGCGACTGCGGCTGCGACTGCGGCTGTGGCTGCGACTGCGTCTGCGGCTGCGACTGCGGCTGCGTCTGCGACTGCGGCGACCGCGGCGACTGCGGCTCATCTTGTAGACAGAAGGCCTAACCGTAACCCTAATCCTTCAGTTAAAGTTCAGCACTTGCGACTTCAGGAGAGGACATTGAAAGAAATCCCCATGTCAGTGCGTGAATGTGCGTGAACACACTCTAACATACACCAGCACAAATACACTGCGTTCTTTCTTACTGGACTGCTGTTGCGACTGCACTGCGGCTGCTGTTGCGGCTGGCTGGGACTGCTGCTGTGTCTCATCTTGTAGACAGAAGGCCTAACCTAACCTTCTGTTAAAGTTACACTTACGACTTCAGGAGAGGGACATTGAAAAGAAATCCCATGTCAGTGCGTGAATGTAGCGTGAACACACTCTAACATACACCAGCACAAATACACTGTGTTCTTTCTTACCGGACTGCTGTTGCGACTGCGACTGCGGCTGCTGTGCGACTGTGGCTGGGACTGCTGCTGTGTCTCATCTTGTAGACAGAAGGCCTAACCTAACCCTTCTGTTAAAGTTCACACTTACGACTTCAGGAGAGGGACATTGAAAAGAAATCCCCATGTCAGTGCGTGAATGTAGCGTGAACACACTCAACATACACACCAGCACAAATACACTGTGTTCTTTCTTACGGACTGCTGTTGCGACTGCGGCTGCGGCTGCGACTGCGTCTGCGACTGCGGCTGCGTCTGCGACTGCGACTGGCGACTGCGGCTCATCTTGTAGACAGAAGGCCTAACCGTAACCTAATCCTTCTGTTAAAGTTCAGCACTTACGACTTCAGGAGAGGGACATCGAAAAGAAATCCCATGTCAGTACGTGAATGTAGCGTGAACACACTCTAACATACACCAGCACAAATACACTGTGTTCTTTCTTACTGGACTGCTGTTGCGACTGCGACTGCGGCTGCTGTTGCGGCTGTGGCTGGGACTGCTGCTGTGTCTCATCTTGTAGACAGAAGGCCTAACCCTAACCCTTCTGTTAAAGTTACACACTTACGACTTCAGGAGAGGGACATTGAAAAGAAATTCCCATGTCAGTACGTGAATGTAGTGTGAACACACTTCACCACACACCAGCACAAATACACTGTGTTCTTTCTTACCGGACTGCTGTTGCGACTGCGGCTGCGACTGCGACTGCGGCTGCGACTGCGGCTGCGACTGCGTCTGTGGCTGCGGCTGCGACTGCGGCTGCGTCTGCGACTGCGGCGACCGCTGGACTGCGGCTCATCTTGTAGACAGAAGGCCTAACCGTAACCTAATCCTTCAGTTAAAGTTCAGCACTTGCGACTTCAGGAGAGGGACATTGAAAAGAAATCCCCATGTCAGTGCGTGAATGTAGCGTGAACACACTTAACATACACCAGCACAAATACACTGTGTTCTTTCTTACTGGACTGCTGTTGCGACTGCGGCTGCGACTGCGACTGCGGCTGCGACTGCTGCGACTGCGGCTCATCTTGTAGACAGAAGGCCTAACCGTAACCTAACCCTTCTGTTAAAGTTACACACTTACGACTTCAGGAGAGGGACATCGAAAAGAAATCCATGTCAGTGCGTGAATGTAGCGTGAACACACTCTAACATACACCAGCACAAATACACTGTGTTCTTTCTTACTGGACTGCTGTTGCGACTGCGACTGCGGCTGCGGCTGCGACTGCGCTGCGGCTGGGACTGCTGCTGTGTCTCATCTTGTAGACAGAAGGCCTAACCGTAACCTAATCCTTCTGTTAAAGTTCACACTTACGACTTCAGGAGAGGGACATTGAAAAGAAATCCCCATGTCAGTCGTGAATGTGCGTGAACACACTCTAACATACACCAGCACAAATACACTGTGTTCTTTCTTACTGGACTGCTGTTGCGACTGCGACTGCGGCTGCTGTTCTTGGCTGTGGCTGGGACTGCTGCTGTGTCTCATCTTGTAGACAGAAGGCCTAACCTAACCCTTCTGTTAAAGTTACACACTTACGACTTCAGGAGAGGACATTGAAAAGAAATCCCCATGTCAGTGCGTGAATGTAGCGTGAACACACTCTAACATACCAGCACAAATACACTGTGTTCTTTCTTACCGGACTGCTGTTGCGACTGCGGCTGCGACTGTGCGGCTGCGGCTGGGACTGCTGCGGCTCATCTTGTAGACAGAAGGCCTAACGTAACCCTAACCCTTCTGTTAAAGTTACACTTACGACTTCAGGAGAGGGACATTGAAAAGAAATCCCATGTCAGTGCGTGAATGTAGCGTGAACACACTTCACCACACACCAGCACAAATACACTGTGTTCTTTCTTACGGACTGCTGTTGCGACTGCGCTGCGACTGCGGCTGCGACTGCGGCTGTGGCTGCGACTGCGACTGCGACTGCGGCTGCGCTGCGTCTGCGACTGCGGCGACTGCGGCTCATCTTGTAGACAGAAGGCCTAACCGTAACCTAATCCTTCAGTTAAAGTTCAGCACTTACGACTTCAGGAGAGGACATTGAAAAGAAATCCCCATGTCAGTGCGTGAATGTAGCGTGAACACACTCTAACATACACCAGCACAAATACACTGCGTTCTTTCTTACTGGACTGCTGTTGCGACTGCGACTGCGGCTGCTGTGCGGCTGTGGCTGGGACTGCTGCTGTGTCTCATCTTGTAGACAGAAGGCCTAACCTAACCCTTCTGTTAAAGTTACACACTTACGACTTCAGGAGAGGACATTGAAAAGAAATTCCCATGTCAGTGCGTGAATGTAGCGTGAACACACTTCACCACACCAGCACAAATACACTGTGTTCTTTCTTACCGGACTGCTGTTGCGACTGCGGCTGCGACTGCGGCTGCGACTGCGACTGCGGCTGCGACTGCGGCTGCGACTGCGTCTGCGTGCGACTGGCGACTGCGGCGACTGCGGCTCATCTTGTAGACAGAAGGCCTAACCGTAAGCCTAATCCTTCTGTTAAAGTTCAGCACTTACGACTTCAGGAGAGGGACATTGAAAAGAAATCCCCATGTCAGTACGTGAATGTAGCGTGAACACACTCTAACATACACCAGCACAAATACACTGTGTTCTTTCTTACTGGACTGCTGTTGCGACTGCGACTGCGGCTGCGACTGCTGTGGCTGCGACTGCGGCTGCGACTGCGGCTGCGACTGCGGCTGCGTGCGACTGGCGACTGCGGCTCATCTTGTAGACAGAAGGCCTAACCGTAACCTAATCCTTCAGTTAAAGTTCAGCACTTCGACTTCAGGAGAGGGACATCGAAAACAAATCCCCATGTCAGTGCGTGAATGTAGCGTGAACACACTCTAACATACACCAGCACAAATACACTGCGTTCTTTCTTACTGGACTGCTGTTGCGACTGTGGCTGGGACTGCTGCTGTGTCTCATCTTGTAGACAGAAGGCCTAACCTAACCCTTCTGTTAAAGTTACACACTTACGACTTCAGGAGAGGACATTGAAAAGAAATTCCCATGTCAGTGCGTGAATGTAGCGTGAACACACTTCACCACACACCAGCACAAATACACTGTGTTCTTTCTTACCGGACTGCTGTTGCGACTGCGGCTGCGACTGCGACTGCGGCTGCGACTGCGGCTGGCTGCGACTGCGGCTCATCTTGTAGACAGAAGGCCTAACCGTAACCTAACCCTTCTGTTAAAGTTACACACTTACGACTTCAGGAGAGGACATCGAAAAGAAATCCACATGTCAGTGCGTGAATGTAGCGTGAACACACTTCACACACACCAGCACAAATACACTGTGTTCTTTCTTACCGGACTGCTGTTGCGACTGCGGCTGCGACTGCGACTGCGGCTGCGACTGCGGCTGCGACTGCGGCTCATCTTGTAGACAGAAGGCCTAACCGTAACCTAACCCTTCTGTTAAAGTTACACACTACGACTTCAGGAGAGGGACATTGAAAAGAAATCCCCATGTCAGTACGTGAATGTAGCGTGAACACACTCTAACATACACCAGCACAAATACACTGCGTTCTTTCTTACTGGACTGCTGTTGCGACTGCGACTGCGACTGCGGCTGCTGTTGCGGCTGTGGCTGGGACTGCTGCTGTGTCTCATCTTGTAGACAGAAGGCCTAACCTAACCCTTCTGTTAAAGTTCACACTTACGACTTCAGGAGAGGGACATTGAAAAGAAATCCCATGTCAGTACGTGAATGTAGCGTGAACACACTCTAACATACACCAGCACAAATACACTGTGTTCTTTCTTACTGGACTGCTGTTGCGACTGCGCTGCGGCTGCTGTTGCGGCTGTGGCTGGGACTGCTGCTGTGTCTCATCTTGTAGACAGAAGGCCTAACCTAACCCTTCTGTTAAAGTTACACTTACGACTTCAGGAGAGGGACATTGAAAAGAAATCCCCATGTCAGTACGTGAATGTAGCGTGAACACATCTAACATACACCAGCACAAATACACTGTGTTCTTTCTTACCGGACTGCTGTTGCGACTGCGCTGCGACTGCGGCTGCGACTGCGACTCGTCTGCGACTGCGGCTGCGTCTGCGACTGCGACTGCGGCGACTGCGGCTCATCTTGTAGACAGAAGGCCTAACCGTAACCTAATCCTTCAGTTAAAGTTCAGCACTTACGACTTCAGGAGAGGACATCGAAAACAAATCCCCATGTCAGTACGTGAATGTAGCGTGAACACACTCTAACATACACCAGCACAAATACACTGCGTTCTTTCTTACTGGACTGCTGTTGCGACTGCGACTGCGGCTGCTGTGCGGCTGTGGCTGGGACTGCTGCTGTGTCTCATCTTGTAGACAGAAGGCCTAACCTAACCCTTCTGTTAAAGTTACACACTTACGACTTCAGGAGAGGGACATTGAAAAGAAATTCCCATGTCAGTGCGTGAATGTAGCGTGAACACACTTCACACACCAGCACAAATACACTGTGTTCTTTCTTACCGGACTGCTGTTGCGACTGCGGCTGCGACTGCGACTGCGGCTGCGACTGCGACTGCGGCTGCGTCTGCGACTGCGGCTCATCTTGTAGACAGAAGGCCTAACCGTAACCCTAATCCTTCTGTTAAAGTTCACACTTACGACTTCAGGAGAGGGACATTGAAAAGAAATCCCATGTCAGTGCGTGAATGTAGCGTGAACACACTTCACCACACACCAGCACAAATACACTGTGTTCTTTCTTACCGGACTGCTGTTGCGACTGCGGCTGCGACTGCGGCTGCGACTGCGGCTGCGGCTGCGACTGCGGCTGCGACTGCGACTGCGGCTGCGTCTGCGACTGCGGCGACCCGGCGACTCGGCTCATCTTGTAGACAGAAGGCCTAACCGTAAGCCTAATCCTTCAGTTAAAGTTCAGCACGCGACTTCAGGAGAGGGACATTGAAAAGAAATCCCCATGTCAGTACGTGAATGTAGCGTGAACACACTCTAACATACACCAGCACAAATACACTGCGTTCTTTCTTACTGGACTGCTGTTGCGACTCGACTGCGGCTGCGATGCGTCTGTGGCTGCGACTGCGGCTGAGACTGCGGCTGCGACTGCGTCTGCGACTGCGTCTGCGGCTGCGTCTGCGGCGACTGCGACTGCGGCTCATCTTGTAGACAGAAGGCCTAACGTAACCTAATCCTTCAGTTAAAGTTCAGCACTTACGACTTCAGGAGAGGGACATCGAAACAAATCCCCATGTCAGTGCGTGAATGTAGCGTGAACACACTCTAACATACACCAGCACAAATACACTGCGTTCTTTCTTACTGGACTGCTGTTGCGGCTGTGGCTGGGACTGCTGCTGTGTCTCATCTTGTAGACAGAAGGCCTAACCTAACCCTTCTGTTAAAGTTACACACTTACGACTTCAGGAGAGGGACATTGAAAAGAAATTCCCATGTCAGTACGTGAATGTAGCGTGAACACACTTCACCACACACCAGCACAAATACACTGTGTTCTTTCTTACCGGACTGCTGTTGCGACTGCGGCTGCGACTGCGACTGCGGCTGCGACTGCGACTGCGGCTGCGTCTGCGACTGCGGCTCATCTTGTAGACAGAAGGCCTAACCATAACCCTAACCCTTCTGTTAAAGTTACACACTTACGACTTCAGGAGAGGGACATCGAAAAGAAATCCCCATGTCAGTACGTGAATGTAGCGTGAACACACTTCACCACACACCAGCACAAATACACTGTGTTCTTTCTTACCGGACTGCTGTTGCGACTGCGGCTGCGACTGCGACTGCGGCTGCGACTGCGGCTGCGACTGCGGCTCATCTTGTAGACAGAAGGCCTAACGTAACCTAACCCTTCTGTTAAAGTTACACACGACTTCAGGAGAGGGACATCGAAAAGAAATCCCCATGTCAGTGCGTGAATGTAGCGTGAACACACTCTAACATACACCAGCACAAATACACTGCGTTCTTTCTTACTGGACTGCTGTTGCGACTGCGACTGCGACTGCGGCTGCTGTTGCGGCTGTGGCTGGGACTGCTGCTGTGTCTCATCTTGTAGACAGAAGGCCTAACCTAACCCTTCTGTTAAAGTTACACACTTACGACTTCAGGAGAGGACATTGAAAAGAAATCCCCATGTCAGTCGTGAATGTAGCGTGAACACACTCTAACATACACCAGCACAAATACACTGTGTTCTTTCTTACTGGACTGCTGTTGCGACTGCAACTGCGGCTGCTGTTGCGGCTGTGGCTGGGACTGCTGCTGTGTCTCATCTTGTAGACAGAAGGCCTAACCTAACCCTTCTGTTAAAGTTACACACTTACGACTTCAGGAGAGACATTGAAAAGAAATCCCCATGTCAGTGCGTGAATGTAGCGTGAACACACTCTAACATACACCAGCACAAATACACTGTGTTCTTTCTTACGGACTGCTGTTGCGACTGCGCTGCGGCTGCGACTGCGTCTGCGACTGCGGCTGCGTCTGCGACTGCGACTGCGACTGCGGCTCATCTTGTAGACAGAAGGCCTAACCGTAACCTAATCCTTCAGTTAAAGTTCAGCACTTACGACTTCAGGAGAGGGACATGAAAGAAATCCCCATGTCAGTGCGTGAATGTAGCGTGAACACACTCTAACATACACCAGCACAAATACACTGCGTTCTTTCTTACTGGACTGCTGTTGCGACTGCGACTGCGGCTGCTGTTGCGGCTGTGGCTGGGACTGCTGCTGTGTCTCATCTTGTAGACAGAAGGCCTAACCTAACCCTTCTGTTAAAGTTACACACTACGACTTCAGGAGAGGGACATTGAAAAGAAATTCCCATGTCAGTACGTGAATGTAGCGTGAACACACTTCACCACACACCAGCACAAATACACTGTGTTCTTTCTTACCGGACTGCTGTTGCGCGGCTGCGACTGCGGCTGCGACTGCGTCTGTGGCTGCGACTGCGGCTGCGACTGCGACTGCGGCTGCGTCTGCGACTGCGGCGACCCGGACTGCGGCTCATCTTGTAGACAGAAGGCCTAACCGTAGCCCTAATCCTTCAGTTAAAGTTCAGCACTTGCGACTTCAGGAGAGGGACATTGAAAAGAAATCCCCATGTCAGTACGTGAATGTAGCGTGAACACACTCTAACATACACCAGCACAAATACACTGCGTTCTTTCTTACTGGACTGCTGTTGCGACTGCGGCTGCAGCTGCGACTGCGTCTGTGGCTGCGACTGCTGTTGCGACTGCGGCTGCGACTGCGGCTGCGTCTGCGGCGACTGCGGCTGCGACTGCGGCTGCGACTGCGGCGACCGCGGCGACTGCGGCTCATCTTGTAGACAGAAGGCCTAACCGTAACCCTAATCCTTCAGTTAAAGTTCAGCACTTGCGACTTCAGGAGAGGGACATCGAAAACAAATCCCCATGTCAGTACGTGAATGTAGCGTGAACACACTCTAACATACACCAGCACAAATACACTGCGTTCTTTCTTACTGGACTGCTGTTGCGACTGCGGCTGCTGTTGCGGCTGTGGCTGGGACTGCTGCTGTGTCTCATCTTGTAGACAGAAGGCCTAACCCTAACCCTTCTGTTAAAGTTACACACTTACGACTTCAGGAGAGGGACATTGAAAAATTCCCATGTCAGTGCGTGAATGTAGCGTGAACACACTTCACCACACACCAGCACAAATACACTGTGTTCTTTCTTACCGGACTGCTGTTGCGACTGCGGCTGCGACTGCGACTGCGGCTGCGACTGCGGCTGCGACTGCGGCTCATCTTGTAGACAGAAGGCCTAACCGTAACCTAACCCTTCTGTTAAAGTTACACCTTACGACTTCAGGAGAGGACATCGAAAAGAAATCCACATGTCAGTGCGTGAATGTAGCGTGAACACACTCTAACATACACCAGCACAAATACACTGTGTTCTTTCTTACCGGACTGCTGTTGCGACTGCGGCTGCGGCTGCGACTGCGACTGCGACTGCGGCTGCGACTGCGTCTGCTGACTGCGACTGCGGCTCATCTTGTAGACAGAAGGCCTAACCGTAACCCTAATCCTTCAGTTAAAGTTCAGCACTTGACTTCAGGAGAGGGACATCGAAAACAAATCCCCATGTCAGTGCGTGAATGTAGCGTGAACACACTCTAACATACACCAGCACAAATACACTGCGTTCTTTCTTACTGGACTGCTGTTGCGACTGCGACTGCGCTGCTTGCGGCTGTGGCTGGGACTGCTGCTGTGTCTCATCTTGTAGACAGAAGGCCTAACCCTAACCCTTCTGTTAAAGTTACACACTTGACTTCAGGAGAGGGACATTGAAAAGAAATTCCCATGTCAGTACGTGAATGTAGCGTGAACACACTTCACCACACACCAGCACAAATACACTGTGTTCTTTCTTACCGGACTGCTGTTGCGACTGCGGCTGCGACTGCGACTGCGGCTGCGACTGCGTCTGCGACTGCGGCGACTGCGGCTCATCTTGTAGACAGAAGGCCTAACCGTAACCCTAATCCTTCAGTTAAAGTTCAGCAGTTACGACTTCAGGAGAGGGACATCGAAAAGAAATCCCCATGTCAGTACGTGAATGTAGCGTGAACACACTCTAACATACACCAGCACAAATACACTGTGTTCTTTCTTACCGGACTGCTGTTGCGACTGCGGCTGCTGTTGCGGCTGTGGCTGGGACTGCTGCTGTGTCTCATCTTGTAGACAGAAGGCCTAACCTAACCCTTCTGTTAAAGTTCACACTTACGACTTCAGGAGGGGACATTGAAAAGAAATTCCCATGTCAGTGCGTGAATGTAGCGTGAACACACTTCACACACCAGCACAAATACACTGTGTTCTTTCTTACGGACTGCTGTTGCGACTGCGGCTGCGACTGCGGCTGCGACTGCGTCTGTGGCTGCGACTGCGGCTGCGACTGCGCTGCGTCGCGACTGCGGCGACAGCGACTGCGGCTCATCTTGTAGACAGAAGGCCTAACCGTAACCTAATCCTTCAGTTAAAGTTCAGCACTTGCGACTTCAGGAGAGGACATTGAAAAGAAATCCCCATGTCGTGAATGGCGTGAACACACTCTAACATACACCAGCACAAATACACTGCGTTCTTTCTTACTGGACTGCTGTTGCGACTGCGACTGCGGCTGCGACGCGTCTGTGGCTGCGACTGCGGCTGCGACTGCGGCTGCGACTGCGTCTGCGACTGCGTCTGCGACTGCGGCGACTGCGGCTCATCTTGTAGACAGAAGGCCTAACCGTAACCCTAATCCTTCAGTTAAAGTTCAGCAGTTACGACTTCAGGAGAGGGACATCGAAAAAAATCCCCATGTCAGTGCGTGAATGTAGCGTGAACACACTCTAACATACACCAGCACAAATACACTGCGTTCTTTCTTACTGGACTGCTGTTGCGACTGCGACTGCGGCTGACTGCTGTTGCGGCTGTGGCTGGGACTGCTGCTGTGTCTCATCTTGTAGACAGAAGGCCTAACCTAACCCTTCTGTTAAAGTTACACACTTACGACTTCAGGAGAGGGACATTGAAAAGAAATTCCCATGTCAGTGCGTGAATGTAGCGTGAACACTTCACCACACCAGCACAAATACACTGTGTTCTTTCTTACGGACTGCTGTTGCGACTGCGGCTGCGACTGCGGCTGCGACTGCGACTGTGGCTGCGACTGCGGCTGCGACTGCGGCTGCGTCTGCGTCTTGGCGGCGACAGGCGACTGCGGCTCATCTTGTAGACAGAAGGCCTAACCGTAACCTAATCCTTCAGTTAAAGTTCAGCACTTCGACTTCAGGAGAGGGACATCGAAAACAAATCCCCATGTCAGTGCGTGAATGTAGCGTGAACACACTCTAACATACACCAGCACAAATACACTGTGTTCTTTCTTACTGGACTGCTGTTGCGACTGCGACTGCGGCTGCGGCTGCTGTTGCGGCTGTGGCTGGGACTGCTGCTGTGTCTCATCTTGTAGACAGAAGGCCTAACCCTAACCCTTCTGTTAAAGTTACACACTTACGACTTCAGGAGAGGGACATTGAAAAGAAATCCCCATGTCAGTACGTGAATGTAGCGTGAACACACTCTAACATACACCAGCACAAATACACTGTGTTCTTTCTTACTGGACTGCTGTTGCGACTGCGACTGCGGCTGCTGTTGCTGGCTGTGGCTGGGACTGCTGCTGTGTCTCATCTTGTAGACAGAAGGCCTAACCTAACCCTTCTGTTAAAGTTACACACTTACGACTTCAGGAGAGGACATTGAAAAGAAATCCCCATGTCAGTACGTGAATGTAGCGTGAACACACTCTAACATACACCAGCACAAATACACTGTGTTCTTTCTTACCGGACTGCTGTTGCGACTGCGGCTGCGGCTGCGACTGCGTCTGCGACTGCGGCTGCGTCTGCGACTGCGACTGCGGCGACTGCGGCTCATCTTGTAGACAGAAGGCCTAACGTAACCTAATCCTTCAGTTAAAGTTCAGCACTTACGACTTCAGGAGAGGGACATCGAAAACAAATCCCCATGTCAGTACGTGAATGTAGCGTGAACACACTCTAACATACACCAGCACAAATACACTGCGTTCTTTCTTACTGGACTGCTGTTGCGACTGCGACTGCGGCTGCTGTTGCGGCTGTGGCTGGGACTGCTGCTGTGTCTCATCTTGTAGACAGAAGGCCTAACCCTAACCCTTCTGTTAAAGTTACACACTTACGACTTCAGGAGAGGACATTGAAAAGAAATTCCCATGTCAGTACGTGAATGTAGCGTGAACACACTTCACCACACACCAGCACAAATACACTGTGTTCTTTCTTACGGACTGCTGTTGCGACTGCGGCTGCGACTGCGGCTGCGACTGCGTCTGTGGCTGCGACTGCGTGCGGCTGCGACTGCGACTGCGGCTGCGTCTGCGACTGCGGCGACCACGGGACTGCGGCTCATCTTGTAGACAGAAGGCCTAACCGTAGCCCTAATCCTTCAGTTAAAGTTCAGCACTTGCGACTTCAGGAGAGGACATTGAAAAGAAATCCCCATGTCATGCGTGAATGTAGCGTGAACACACTCTAACATACACCAGCACAAATACACTGCGTTCTTTCTTACTGGACTGCTGTTGCGACTGCGGCTGCAGCTGCGACTGCGTCTGTGGCTGCGACTGCTGTTGCGACTGCGGCTGCGACTGCGGCTGCGTCTGCGGCGACTGCGGCTGCGACTGCGACTGCTGCGACTCGCTGGCGACTGCGGCTCATCTTGTAGACAGAAGGCCTAACCGTAACCTAATCCTTCAGTTAAAGTTCAGCACTTGCGACTTCAGGAGAGGGACATCGAAAACAAATCCCCATGTCAGTGCGTGAATGTGCGTGAACACACTCTAACATACACCAGCACAAATACACTGCGTTCTTTCTTACTGGACTGCTGTTGCGACTGCGGCTGCTGTTGCGGCTGTGGCTGGGACTGCTGCTGTGTCTCATCTTGTAGACAGAAGGCCTAACCCTAACCCTTCTGTTAAAGTTACACACTTACGACTTCAGGAGAGGGACATTGAAAAGAAATTCCCATGTCAGTCGTGAATGTAGCGTGAACACACTTCACCACACACCAGCACAAATACACTGTGTTCTTTCTTACCGGACTGCTGTTGCGACTGCGGCTGCGACTGCGACTGCGGCTGCGACTGCGGCTGCGACTGCGGCTCATCTTGTAGACAGAAGGCCTAACCGTAACCCTAACCCTTCTGTTAAAGTTACACACTTACGACTTCAGGAGAGGGACATCGAAAAGAAATCCACATGTCAGTACGTGAATGTAGCGTGAACACACTCTAACATACACCAGCACAAATACACTGTGTTCTTTCTTACCGGACTGCTGTTGCGACTGCGGCTGCGGCTGCGACTGCGGCTGAGACTGCGGCTGCGACTGCGTCTGCGGCGACTGCGGCGACTGCGGCTCATCTTGTAGACAGAAGGCCTAACCGTAACCCTAATCCTTCAGTTAAAGTTCAGCAGTTACGACTTCAGGAGAGGGACATCGAAAACAAATCCCCATGTCAGTGCGTGAATGGCGTGAACACACTCTAACATACACCAGCACAAATACACTGCGTTCTTTCTTACTGGACTGCTGTTGCGACTGCGACTGCGGCTGCTGTTGCGGCTGTGGCTGGGACTGCTGCTGTGTCTCATCTTGTAGACAGAAGGCCTAACCCTAACCCTTCTGTTAAAGTTACACACTTACGACTTCAGGAGAGGACATTGAAAAGAAATTCCCATGTCAGTACGTGAATGTAGCGTGAACACACTTCACCACACCAGCACAAATACACTGTGTTCTTTCTCACCGGACTGCTGTTGCGACTGCGGCTGCGACTGCGACTGCGGCTGCGACTGCGTCTGCGACTGCGGCGACTGCGGCTCATCTTGTAGACAGAAGGCCTAACCGTAACCCTAATCCTTCGTTAAAGTTCAGCACTTACGACTTCAGGAGAGGGACATCGAAGAAATCCCATGTCAGTGCGTGAATGTAGCGTGAACACACTCTAACATACACCAGCACAAATACACTGTGTTCTTTCTTACCGGACTGCTGTTGCGACTGCGCTGGCTGCTGTTGCGGCTGTGGCTGGGACTGCTGCTGTGTCTCATCTTGTAGACAGAAGGCCTAACCCTAACCCTTCTGTTAAAGTTACACACTTACGACTTCAGGAGAGGGACATTGAAAAGAAATTCCCATGTCAGTACGTGAATGTAGCGTGAACACACTTCACCACACACCAGCACAAATACACTGTGTTCTTTCTTACCGGACTGCTGTTGCGACTGCGGCTGCGACTGCGGCTGCGACTGCGTCTGTGGCTGCGACTGCGGCTGCGACTGCGGCTGCGTCTGCGACTGCGGCGACCGCGGCGACTGCGGCTCATCTTGTAGACAGAAGGCCTAACCGTAGCCCTAATCCTTCAGTTAAAGTTCAGCACTTGCGACTTCAGGAGAGGGACATTGAAAAGAAATCCCCATGTCTACGTGAATGTAGCGTGAACACACTCTAACATACACCAGCACAAATACACTGCGTTCTTTCTTACTGGACTGCTGTTGCGACTGCGACTGCGGCTGCGCTGTGGCTGCGACTGCGGCTGAGACTGCGGCTGCGACTGCGTCTGCGACTGCGTCTGCGGCTGCGTCTCGCGGCGACTGCGGCGACTGCGGCTCATCTTGTAGACAGAAGGCCTAACGTAACCTAATCCTTCAGTTAAAGTTCAGCATTACGACTTCAGGAGAGGACATCGAAAACATCCCCATGTCAGTGCGTGAATGTAGCGTGAACACACTCTAACATACACCAGCACAAATACACTGCGTTCTTTCTTACTGGACTGCTGTTGCGGCTGGCTGGGACTGCTGCTGTGTCTCATCTTGTAGACAGAAGGCCTAACCCTAACCCTTCTGTTAAAGTTACACACTTACGACTTCAGGAGAGGGACATTGAAAAGAAATTCCCATGTCAGTACGTGAATGTAGCGTGAACACACTTCACCACACCAGCACAAATACACTGTGTTCTTTCTTACGGACTGCTGTTGCGACTGCGGCTGCGACTGCGACTGCGGCTGCGACTGCGACTGCGGCTGCGTCTGCGACTGCGGCTCATCTTGTAGACAGAAGGCCTAACCGTAACCCTAACCCTTCTGTTAAAGTTACACACTTACGACTTCAGGAGAGGGACATCGAAAAGAAATCCACATGTCAGTACGTGAATGTAGCGTGAACACACTTCACCACACACCAGCACAAATACACTGTGTTCTTTCTTACGGACTGCTGTTGCGACTGCGGCTGCGACTGCGACTTGCGGCTGCGACTGCTGGCTGCGACTGCGGCTCATCTTGTAGACAGAAGGCCTAACCGTAACCTAACCTTCTGTTAAAGTTACACTTACGACTTCAGGAGAGGGACATCGAAAAGAAATCCCCATGTCAGTGCGTGAATGTAGCGTGAACACACTCTAACATACACCAGCACAAATACACTGCGTTCTTTCTTACTGGACTGCTGTTGCGACTGCGACTGCGACTGCGCTGCTGTTGCGGCTGTGGCTGGGACTGCTGCTGTGTCTCATCTTGTAGACAGAAGGCCTAACCTAACCCTTCTGTTAAAGTTACACACTTACGACTTCAGGAGAGGGACATTGAAAAGAAATCCCCATGTCAGTGCGTGAATGGCGTGAACACACTCTAACATACACCAGCACAAATACACTGTGTTCTTTCTTACTGGACTGCTGTTGCGACTGCGACTGCGGCTGCTGTTGCGGCTGTGGCTGGGACTGCTGCTGTGTCTCATCTTGTAGACAGAAGGCCTAACCTAACCCTTCTGTTAAAGTTACACACTTACGACTTCAGGAGAGGACATTGAAAAGAAATCCCCATGTCAGTGCGTGAATGTAGCGTGAACACACTCTAACATACACCAGCACAAATACACTGTGTTCTTTCTTACGGACTGCTGTTGCGACTGCGGCTGCGGCTGCGACTGCGTCTGCGACTGCGGCTGCGTCTGCGACTGCGACTGCGGCGACTGCGGCTCATCTTGTAGACAGAAGGCCTAACCGTAACCCTAATCCTTCAGTTAAAGTTCAGCACTTACGACTTCAGGAGAGGGACATCGAAAACAAATCCCATGTCAGTGCGTGAATGTAGCGTGAACACACTCTAACATACACCAGCACAAATACACTGCGTTCTTTCTTACTGGACTGCTGTTGCGACTGCGACTGCGCTGCTGTTGCGGCTGTGGCTGGGACTGCTGCTGTGTCTCATCTTGTAGACAGAAGGCCTAACCTAACCCTTCTGTTAAAGTTACACACTTACGACTTCAGGAGAGGACATTGAAAAGAAATTCCCATGTCAGTACGTGAATGGCGTGAACACACTTCACCACACACCAGCACAAATACACTGTGTTCTTTCTTACCGGACTGCTGTTGCGACTGCGGCTGCGACTGCGACTCGCTGCGACTGCGACTGCGGCTGTCTGCGACTGCGGCTCATCTTGTAGACAGAAGGCCTAACCGTAACCTAACCCTTCTGTTAAAGTTACACACTTACGACTTCAGGAGAGGGACATCGAAAAGAAATCCACATGTCAGTACGTGAATGTAGCGTGAACACACTTCACACACACCAGCACAAATACACTGTGTTCTTTCTTACGGACTGCTGTTGCGACTGCGGCTGCGACTGCGGCTGCGACTGCGGCTGCGCTGCGACTGCGGCTGCGTCTGCGACTGCGGCTGCGTCTGCGACTGCGGCGACCGCGGGACTGCGGCTCATCTTGTAGACAGAAGGCCTAACCGTAACCCTAATCCTTCAGTTAAAGTTCAGCACTTGCGACTTCAGGAGAGGGACATTGAAAAGAAATCCCCATGTCAGTGCGTGAATGTGCGTGAACACACTCTAACATACACCAGCACAAATACACTGCGTTCTTTCTTACTGGACTGCTGTTGCGACTGCGACTGCGGCTGCGACTGCGTCTGTGGCTGCGACTGCGGCTGAGACTGCGGCTGCGACTGCGTCTGCGACTGCGTCTGCGGCTGCGTCTGCGGCGACTGCGGCGACTGCGGCTCATCTTGTAGACAGAAGGCCTAACCGTAACCTAATCCTTCAGTTAAAGTTCAGCACTTACGACTTCAGGAGAGGGACATCGAAAACAAATCCCCATGTCAGTGCGTGAATGTAGCGTGAACACACTCTAACATACACCAGCACAAATACACTGCGTTCTTTCTTACTGGACTGCTGTTGCGGCTGTGGCTGGGACTGCTGCTGTGTGTCTCATCTTGTAGACAGAAGGCCTAACCTAACCCTTCTGTTAAAGTTACACTTACGACTTCAGGAGAGGACATTGAAAAGAAATTCCCATGTCAGTGCGTGAATGTAGCGTGAACACACTTCACCACACACCAGCACAAATACACTGTGTTCTTTCTTACCGGACTGCTGTTGCGACTGCGGCTGCGACTGCGACTGCGTGCGACTGCGACTGCGGCTGCGTCTGCGACTGCGGCTCATCTTGTAGACAGAAGGCCTAACCGTAACCTAACCCTTCTGTTAAAGTTACACACTTACGACTTCAGGAGAGGACATTGAAGAAATCCACATGTCAGTACGTGAATGTAGCGTGAACACTTCACCATACACCAGCACAAATACACTGTGTTCTTTCTTACGGACTGCTGTTGCGACTGCGGCTGCGACTGCGACTGCGGCTGCGACTGCGACTGCGACTGGCTCATCTTGTAGACAGAAGGCCTAACCGTAACCTAACCCTTCTGTTAAAGTTACACACTTACGACTTCAGGAGAGGGACATCGAAAAGAAATCCCCATGTCAGTGCGTGAATGTAGCGTGAACACACTCTAACATACACCAGCACAAATACACTGTGTTCTTTCTTACTGGACTGCTGTTGCGACTGCGACTGCGACTGCGCTGCTGTTGCGGCTGTGGCTGGGACTGCTGCTGTGTCTCATCTTGTAGACAGAAGGCCTAACCTAACCCTTCTGTTAAAGTTACACACTTACGACTTCAGGAGAGACATTGAAAAGAAATCCCCATGTCAGTGCGTGAATGTAGCGTGAACACACTCTAACATACACCAGCACAAATACACTGTGTTCTTTCTTACTGGACTGCTGTTGCGACTGCGACTGCGGCTGCTGTGCGGCTGTGGCTGGGACTGCTGCTGTGTCTCATCTTGTAGACAGAAGGCCTAACCTAACCCTTCTGTTAAAGTTACACTTACGACTTCAGGAGAGGACATTGAAAAGAAATCCCCATGTCAGTACGTGAATGTAGCGTGAACACACTCTAACATACACCAGCACAAATACACTGTGTTCTTTCTTACGGACTGCTGTTGCGACTGCGGCTGCGGCTGCGACTGCGTCTGCGACTGCGGCTGCGTCTGCGACTGCGACTGCGGCGACTGCGGCTCATCTTGTAGACAGAAGGCCTAACCTAACCTAATCCTTCAGTTAAAGTTCAGTTACGACTTCAGGAGAGGGACATCGAAGAAATCCCCATGTCAGTGCGTGAATGTAGCGTGAACACACTCTAACATACACCAGCACAAATACACTGCGTTCTTTCTTACTGGACTGCTGTTGCGACTGCGACTGCGGCTGCTGTTGCGGCTGTGGCTGGGACTGCTGCTGTGTCTCATCTTGTAGACAGAAGGCCTAACCTAACCCTTCTGTTAAAGTTACACACTTACGACTTCAGGAGAGGGACATCGAAAAGAAATCCACATGTCAGTACGTGAATGTAGCGTGAACACACTTCACCACACACCAGCACAAATACACTGTGTTCTTTCTTACCGGACTGCTGTTGCGACTGCGGCTGCGACTGCGACTGCGGCTGCGACTGCGACTGCGGCTGCGTCTGCGACTGCGGCTCATCTTGTAGACAGAAGGCCTAACCGTAACCCTAACCCTTCTGTTAAAGTTACACACTTACGACTTCAGGAGAGGGACATCGAAAAGAAATCCACATGTCAGTACGTGAATGTAGCGTGAACACACTTCACCACACACCAGCACAAATACACTGTGTTCTTTCTTACGGACTGCTGTTGCGACTGCGGCTGCGACTGCGGCTGCGACTGCGTCTGTGGCTGCGACTGCGGCTGCGACTGCGACTGCGGCTGCGTCTGCGACTGCGGCGACCGCGGGACTGCGGCTCATCTTGTAGACAGAAGGCCTAACCGTAGCCTAATCCTTCAGTTAAAGTTCAGCACTTGACTTCAGGAGAGGACATTGAAAAGAAATCCCCATGTCAGTACGTGAATGTAGCGTGAACACACTCTAACATACACCAGCACAAATACACTGCGTTCTTTCTTACTGGACTGCTGTTGCGACTGCGGCTGCAGCTGCGACTGCGTCTGTGGCTGCGACTGCTGTTGCGACTGCGGCTGCGACTGCGGCTCGCGGCGACTGCGGCTGCGACTGCGACTGCGACTGCGGCGACCGCGGCGACTGCGGCTCATCTTGTAGACAGAAGGCCTAACCGTAACCTAATCCTTCAGTTAAAGTTCAGCACTTACGACTTCAGGAGAGGACATCGAAAACAAATCCCCATGTCAGTGCGTGAATGTAGCGTGAACACTCTAACATACACCAGCACAAATACACTGCGTTCTTTCTTACTGGACTGCTGTTGCGACTGCGGCTGCTGTTGCGGCTGTGGCTGGGACTGCTGCTGTGTCTCATCTTGTAGACAGAAGGCCTAACCTAACCCTTCTGTTAAAGTTACACACTTACGACTTCAGGGAGGGACATTGAAAAGAAATTCCCATGTCAGTACGTGAATGTAGCGTGAACACACTTCACCACACACCAGCACAAATACACTGTGTTCTTTCTTACGGACTGCTGTTGCGACTGCGGCTGCGACTGCGACTGCGACTGCGACTGCGGCTGCGACTGCGTCATCTTGTAGACAGAAGGCCTAACCGTAACCTAACCCTTCTGTTAAAGTTACACACTACGACTTCAGGAGAGGGACATTGAAAAGAAATCCCATGTCAGTGCGTGAATGTAGCGTGAACACACTCTAACATACACCAGCACAAATACACTGTGTTCTTTCTTACGGACTGCTGTTGCGACTGCGGCTGCGGCTGCGACTGCGGCTGACTGCGGCTGCGACTGCGTCTGGCGGCGACTGCGGCGACTGCGGCTCATCTTGTAGACAGAAGGCCTAACCGTAACCTAATCCTTCAGTTAAAGTTCAGCACTTACGACTTCAGGAGAGGGACATGAAAACAAATCCCCATGTCAGTGCGTGAATGTGCGTGAACACACTCTAACATACACCAGCACAAATACACTGTGTTCTTTCTTACTGGACTGCTGTTGCGACTGCGACTGCGGCTGCTGTTGCGGCTGTGGCTGGGACTGCTGCTGTGTCTCATCTTGTAGACAGAAGGCCTAACCTAACCCTTCTGTTAAAGTTACACACTTACGACTTCAGGAGAGGGACATTGAAAAGAAATTCCCATGTCAGTGCGTGAATGTAGCGTGAACACACTTCACCACACAGCACAAATACACTGTGTTCTTTCTTACGGACTGCTGTTGCGACTGCGGCTGCGACTGCGACTGCGGCTGCGACTGCGTCTGCGACTGCGGCTGACTGCGGCTCATCTTGTAGACAGAAGGCCTAACCGTAACCTAATCCTTCTGTTAAAGTTCAGCACTTACGACTTCAGGAGAGGGACATCGAAAAGAAATCCCCATGTCAGTAGCGTGAATGTAGCGTGAACACACTCTAACATACACCAGCACAAATACACTGTGTTCTTTCTTACGGACTGCTGTTGCGACTGCGGCTGCTGTTGCGGCTGTGGCTGGGACTGCTGCTGTGTCTCATCTTGTAGACAGAAGGCCTAACCTAACCCTTCTGTTAAAGTTACACTTACGACTTCAGGAGAGGACATTGAAAAGAAATTCCCATGTCAGTGCGTGAATGTAGCGTGAACACACTTCACCACACACCAGCACAAATACACTGTGTTCTTTCTTACGGACTGCTGTTGCGACTGCGGCTGCGACTGCGACTGCGACTGCGTCTGTGGCTGCGACTGCGGCTGCGACTGCGCTGCGTCTGCGACTGCGGCGACGCGGCGACTGCGGCTCATCTTGTAGACAGAAGGCCTAACCGTAACCCTAATCCTTCAGTTAAAGTTCAGCACTTGCGACTTCAGGAGAGGACATTGAAAAGAAATCCCCATGTCAGTGCGTGAATGTAGCGTGAACACACTCTAACATACACCAGCACAAATACACTGCGTTCTTTCTTACTGGACTGCTGTTGCGACTGCGACTGCGGCTGCGACTGCGCGTGGCTGCGACTGCGGCTGAGACTGCGGCTGCGACTGCGTCTGCGACTGCGTCTGCGTCTGCGGCGACTGCGGCTCATCTTGTAGACAGAAGGCCTAACCGTAACCTAATCCTTCAGTTAAAGTTCAGCACTTCGACTTCAGGAGAGGACATCGAAAACAAATCCCCATGTCAGTATGCGTGAATGTAGCGTGAACACACTCTAACATACACCAGCACAAATACACTGCGTTCTTTCTTACTGGACTGCTGTTGCGACTGCGACTGCGGCTGCGGCTGCTGTTGCGGCTGTGGCTGGGACTGCTGCTGTGTCTCATCTTGTAGACAGAAGGCCTAACCTAACCCTTCTGTTAAAGTTACACACTACGACTTCAGGAGGGACATTGAAAAGAAATTCCCATGTCAGTGCGTGAATGTAGCGTGAACACACTTCACCACACACCAGCACAAATACACTGTGTTCTTTCTTACGGACTGCTGTTGCGACTGCGGCTGCGACTGCGGCTGCGACTGCGTCTGTGCTGCGACTGCGCGCGTCGTCTGCGACTGCGGCGACTGGCGACTGCGGCTCATCTTGTAGACAGAAGGCCTAACCGTAACCTAATCCTTCAGTTAAAGTTCAGCACTTACGACTTCAGGAGAGGGACATCGAAAAGAAATCCCCATGTCAGTGCGTGAATGTAGCGTGAACACACTCTAACATACACCAGCACAAATACACTGTGTTCTTTCTTACTGGACTGCTGTTGCGACTGCGACTGCGGCTGCGGCTGCTGTTGCGGCTGTGGCTGGGACTGCTGCTGTGTCTCATCTTGTAGACAGAAGGCCTAACCCTAACCCTTCTGTTAAAGTTACACACTTACGACTTCAGGAGAGGGACATTGAAAAGAAATTCCCATGTCAGTCGTGAATGTAGCGTGAACACACTTCACCACACACCAGCACAAATACACTGTGTTCTTTCTTACCGGACTGCTGTTGCGACTGCGGCTGCGACTGCGACTGCGGCTGCGACTGCGACTGCGGCTGCGTCTGCGACTGCGCTCATCTTGTAGACAGAAGGCCTAACCTAACCTAACCCTTCTGTTAAAGTTCACACTTACGACTTCAGGAGAGGGACATTGAAAAGAAATCCCCATGTCAGTACGTGAATGTAGCGTGAACACACTCTAACATACACCAGCACAAATACACTGTGTTCTTTCTTACTGGACTGCTGTTGCGACTGCGGCTGCGCTGCGACTGCGTCTGTGGCTGCGACTGCTGTTGCGTTTCGGCTGCGACTGCGTCTGCGACTGCGGCGACTGCGACTGCGACTGCGACTGCGACTGCGGCGACCGCGGCGACTGCGGCTCATCTTGTAGACAGAAGGCCTAACCGTAACCCTAATCCTTCAGTTAAAGTTCAGCACTTGCGACTTCAGGAGAGGACATCGAAAAAAATCCCCATGTCAGTGCGTGAATGTAGCGTGAACACACTCTAACATACACCAGCACAAATACACTGCGTTCTTTCTTACTGGACTGCTGTTGCGACTGCGGCTGCTGTTGCGGCTGTGGCTGGGACTGCTGCTGTGTCTCATCTTGTAGACAGAAGGCCTAACCTAACCCTTCTGTTAAAGTTACACACTTACGACTTCAGGAGAGGACATTGAAAAGAAATCCCATGTCAGTGCGTGAATGTAGCGTGAACACACTTCACCACACACCAGCACAAATACACTGTGTTCTTTCTTACGGACTGCTGTTGCGACTGCGGCTGCGACTGCTTGCTGCTGCGACTGCGACTGCGACTGCGGCTCATCTTGTAGACAGAAGGCCTAACCGTAACCCTAACCCTTCTGTTAAAGTTACACTTACGACTTCAGGAGAGGGACATTGAAAAGAAATCCACATGTCAGTGCGTGAATGTAGCGTGAACACACTCTATACACCAGCACAAATACACTGTGTTCTTTCTTACGGACTGCTGTTGCGACTGCGGCTGCGGCTCGCGACTGCGGCTGCGACTGCGGCTGCGACTGCGCTCGCGGCGACTGCGACGCTGCGGCTCATCTTGTAGACAGAAGGCCTAACCGTAACCCTAATCCTTCAGTTAAAGTTCAGCATTCGACTTCAGGAGAGGGACATCGAAAACAAATCCCCATGTCAGTGCGTGAATGTAGCGTGAACACACTCTAACATACACCAGCACAAATACACTGCGTTCTTTCTTACTGGACTGCTGTTGCGACTGCGACTGCGGCTGCTGTTGCGGCTGTGGCTGGGACTGCTGCTGTGTCTCATCTTGTAGACAGAAGGCCTAACCTAACCCTTCTGTTAAAGTTACACACTTACGACTTCAGGAGAGGGACATTGAAAAGAAATTCCCATGTCAGTACGTGAATGTAGCGTGAACACACTTCACCACACACCAGCACAAATACACTGTGTTCTTTCTTACCGGACTGCTGTTGCGACTGCGGCTGCGACTGCGACTGCGGCTGCGACTGCGGCTGCGTCTGCGACTGCGGCTCATCTTGTAGACAGAAGGCCTAACCGTAACCCCAATCCTTCGGTTAAAGTTCAGCACTTACGACTTCAGGAGAGGGACATCGAAGAAATCCACATGTCAGTGCGTGAATGTAGCGTGAACACACTCTAACATACACCAGCACAAATACACTGTGTTCTTTCTTACCGGACTGCTGTTGCGACTGCGGCTGCTGTTGCGGCTGTGGCTGGGACTGCTGCTGTGTCTCATCTTGTAGACAGAAGGCCTAACCTAACCCTTCTGTTAAAGTTACACACTTACGACTTCAGGAGAGGACATTGAAAAGAAATTCCCATGTCAGTGCGTGAATGTAGCGTGAACACACTTCACACACACCAGCACAAATACACTGTGTTCTTTCTTACCGGACTGCTGTTGCGACTGCGGCTGCGACTGCGGCTGCGACTGCGTCTGTGGCTGCGACTGCGGCTGCGACTGCGCTGCGTCTGCGACTGCGGCGACCGCTGGCGACTGCGGCTCATCTTGTAGACAGAAGGCCTAACCGTAACCTAATCCTTCAGTTAAAGTTCAGCACTTGCGACTTCAGGAGAGGACATTGAAAAGAAATCCCCATGTCACGTGAATGTAGCGTGAACACACTCTAACATACACCAGCACAAATACACTGCGTTCTTTCTTACTGGACTGCTGTTGCGACTGCGACTGCGGCTGCGACTGCGTCTGTGGCTGCGACTGCGCTGCGACTGCGACTGCGACTGCGACTGCTGCGTGACTCGGCTCATCTTGTAGACAGAAGGCCTAACCGTAACCTAATCCTTCAGTTAAAGTTCAGCATTCGACTTCAGGAGAGGGACATGAAAAAAATCCCCATGTCAGTGCGTGAATGTAGCGTGAACACACTCTAACATACACCAGCACAAATACACTGTGTTCTTTCTTACTGGACTGCTGTTGCGACTGCGACTGCGGCTGCGGCTGCTGTTGCGGCTGTGGCTGGGACTGCTGCTGTGTCTCATCTTGTAGACAGAAGGCCTAACCCTAACCCTTCTGTTAAAGTTACACACTTACGACTTCAGGAGAGGGACATTGAAAAGAAATTCCCATGTCAGTACGTGAATGTAGCGTGAACACACTTCACCACACACCAGCACAAATACACTGTGTTCTTTCTTACCGGACTGCTGTTGCGACTGCGGCTGCGACTGCGGCTGCGACTGCGTCTGCGGCTGCGACTGCGGCTGCGACTGCGGCTGCGACTGCGTCTGCTCTGGCGACTGCGACTGCGCTCATCTTGTAGACAGAAGGCCTAACCGTAACCTAATCCTTCAGTTAAAGTTCAGCACTTACGACTTCAGGAGAGGGACATCGAAAACAAATCCCCATGTCAGTGCGTGAATGTAGCGTGAACACACTCTAACATACACCAGCACAAATACACTGCGTTCTTTCTTACTGGACTGCTGTTGCGACTGCGACTGCGGCTGCGGCTGCTGTTGCGGCTGTGGCTGGGACTGCTGCTGTGTCTCATCTTGTAGACAGAAGGCCTAACCTAACCCTTCTGTTAAAGTTACACTTACGACTTCAGGAGAGGGACATTGAAAAGAAATTCCCATGTCAGTACGTGAATGTAGCGTGAACACACTTCACCACACACCAGCACAAATACACTGTGTTCTTTCTTACCGGACTGCTGTTGCGACTGCGGCTGCGACTGCGGCTGCGACTGCGGCTGCGACTGCGACTGCGGCTGCGTCTCGCGACTGCGGCTCATCTTGTAGACAGAAGGCCTAACCGTAACCTAACCCTTCTGTTAAAGTTACACTTACGACTTCAGGAGAGGGACATTGAAAAGAAATCCCATGTCAGTGCGTGAATGTAGCGTGAACACACTTCACCACACACCAGCACAAATACACTGTGTTCTTTCTTACGGACTGCTGTTGCGACTGCGGCTGCGACTGCGGCTGCGACTGCGTCTGTGGCTGCGACTGCGCTGCGACTGCGACTGCGGCTGCGTCTGCGACTGCGGCGGCGGGACTGCGGCTCATCTTGTAGACAGAAGGCCTAACCAACCCTAATCCTTCTGTTAAAGTTCACACTTCGACTTCAGGAGAGGACATTGAAAAGAAATCCCATGTCAGTGCGTGAAAGGCGTGAACACACTCTAACATACACCAGCACAAATACACTGCGTTCTTTCTTACTGGACTGCTGTTGCGACTGCGGCTGCGGCTGCGACTCGTCTGTGGCTGCGACTGCTGTTGCGACTGCGGCTGCGACTCTGTGCGACTGCGGCGACTGCGACTGCGACTGCGACTGCGACTGCGGCGACTCGGCGACTGCGGCTCATCTTGTAGACAGAAGGCCTAACCGTAACCTAATCCTTCAGTTAAAGTTCAGCACTTGCGACTTCAGGAGAGGACATCGAAAACAAATCCCCATGTCAGTGCGTGAATGTAGCGTGAACACACTCTAACATACACCAGCACAAATACACTGCGTTCTTTCTTACTGGACTGCTGTTGCGACTGCGGCTGCTGTTGCGGCTGTGGCTGGGACTGCTGCTGTGTCTCATCTTGTAGACAGAAGGCCTAACCTAACCCTTCTGTTAAAGTTACACACCGACTTCAGGAGAGGGACATTGAAAAATTCCCATGTCAGTACGTGAATGTAGCGTGAACACACTTCACCACCACCAGCACAAATACACTGTGTTCTTTCTTACCGGACTGCTGTTGCGACTGCGGCTGCGACTGCGACTGCGGCTGCGACTGCGGCTGCGACTGCGGCTCATCTTGTAGACAGAAGGCCTAACCGTAACCTAACCTTCTGTTAAAGTTACACACTTACGACTTCAGGAGAGGACATCGAAAAGAAATCCCCATGTCAGTACGTGAATGGCGTGAACACACTCTAACATACACCAGCACAAATACACTGTGTTCTTTCTTACCGGACTGCTGTTGCGACTGCGGCTGCGACTGCGGCTGCGACTGCGACTGCGACTGCGGCTGAGACTGCGGCTGCGACTGCGTCTGCGGCGACTGCGGCGACTGCGGCTCATCTTGTAGACAGAAGGCCTAACCGTAACCCTAATCCTTCAGTTAAAGTTCAGCACTTCGACTTCAGGAGAGGACATCGAAAACAAATCCCCATGTCAGTACGTGAATGTAGCGTGAACACACTCTAACATACACCAGCACAAATACACTGCGTTCTTTCTTACTGGACTGCTGTTGCGACTGCGACTGCGGCTGCTGTTGCGGCTGTGGCTGGGACTGCTGCTGTGTCTCATCTTGTAGACAGAAGGCCTAACCCTAACCCTTCTGTTAAAGTTACACACTTACGACTTCAGGAGAGGACATTGAAAAGAAATTCCCATGTCAGTACGTGAATGTAGCGTGAACACACTTCACACACCAGCACAAATACACTGTGTTCTTTCTTACGGACTGCTGTTGCGACTGCGGCTGCGACTGCGACTGCGGCTGCGACTGCGTCTGCGACTGCGGCGACTGCGGCTCATCTTGTAGACAGAAGGCCTAACCGTAACCCCAATCCTTCGGTTAAAGTTCAGCACTTACGACTTCAGGAGAGGGACATCGAAAAGAAATCCACATGTCAGTACGTGAATGTAGCGTGAACACACTCTAACATACACCAGCACAAATACACTGTGTTCTTTCTTACCGGACTGCTGTTGCGACTGCGGCTGCTGTTGCGGCTGTGGCTGGGACTGCTGCTGTGTCTCATCTTGTAGACAGAAGGCCTAACCCTAACCCTTCTGTTAAAGTTACACACTTACGACTTCAGGAGAGGGACATTGAAAAGAAATTCCCATGTCAGTACGTGAATGTAGCGTGAACACACTTCACCACACACCAGCACAAATACACTGCGTTCTTTCTTACTGGACTGCTGTTGCGACTGCGGCTGCGACTGCGGCTGCGACTGCGTCTGTGGCTGCGACTGCGTCTGCGACTGCGACTGCGGCTGCGTCTGCGACTGCGGCGACCGGGCGACTGCGGCTCATCTTGTAGACAGAAGGCCTAACCGTAACCCTAATCCTTCAGTTAAAGTTCAGCACTTGCGACTTCAGGAGAGGACATGAAAAGAAATCCCCATGTCAGTGCGTGAATGTAGGCGTGAACACACTCTAACATACACCAGCACAAATACACTGCGTTCTTTCTTACTGGACTGCTGTTGCGACTGCGACTGCGCTGCGACTGCGTCTGTGGCTGCGACTGCTGTTGCGACTGCGACTGCGACTGCGCTGCGTCTGCGACTGCGGCTGCGACTGCGACTGCGACTGCGGCGACGCGGCGACTGCGGCTCATCTTGTAGACAGAAGGCCTAACCGTAACCTAATCCTTCAGTTAAAGTTCAGCACTTACGACTTCAGGAGAGGGACATCGAAAACAAATCCCCATGTCAGTGCGTGAATGTGGCGTGAACACACTCTAACATACACCAGCACAAATACACTGCGTTCTTTCTTACTGGACTGCTGTTGCGACTGCGGCTGCTGTTGCGGCTGTGGCTGGGACTGCTGCTGTGTCTCATCTTGTAGACAGAAGGCCTAACCTAACCCTTCTGTTAAAGTTACACACTTACGACTTCAGGAGAGGGACATTGAAAAGAAATTCCCATGTCAGTGCGTGAATGTAGCGTGAACACACTTCACCACACACCAGCACAAATACACTGTGTTCTTTCTTACCGGACTGCTGTTGCGACTGCGGCTGCGACTGCGACTTGCGGCTGCGACTGCGGCTGCGACTGCGGCTCATCTTGTAGACAGAAGGCCTAACCGTAACCCTAACCCTTCTGTTAAAGTTACACACTTACGACTTCAGGAGAGGACATCGAAAAGAAATCCATGTCAGTGCGTGAATGTAGCGTGAACACACTCTAACATACACCAGCACAAATACACTGTGTTCTTTCTTACTGGACTGCTGTTGCGACTGCGACTGCGGCTGCGACTGCGGCTGCGACTGCGGCTGCGACTGCGTCTGCGGCGACGCTGGCGACTGCGCGGCTCATCTTGTAGACAGAAGGCCTAACCGTAACCTAATCCTTCAGTTAAAGTTCAGCATTACGACTTCAGGAGAGGGACATCGAAAACAAATCCCCATGTCAGTGCGTGAATGTAGCGTGAACACACTCTAACATACACCAGCACAAATACACTGCGTTCTTTCTTACTGGACTGCTGTTGCGACTGCGACTGCGGCTGCTGTTGCGGCTGTGGCTGGGACTGCTGCTGTGTCTCATCTTGTAGACAGAAGGCCTAACCTAACCCTTCTGTTAAAGTTACACACTTACGACTTCAGGAGAGGACATTGAAAAGAAATTCCCATGTCAGTACGTGAATGTAGCGTGAACACACTTCACCACACACCAGCACAAATACACTGTGTTCTTTCTTACGGACTGCTGTTGCGACTGCGGCTGCGACTGCGACTGCGGCTGCGACTGCGTCTGCGACTCGGCGACTGCGGCTCATCTTGTAGACAGAAGGCCTAACCGTAACCCCAATCCTTCAGTTAAAGTTCAGCACTTACGACTTCAGGAGAGGGACATCGAAAAGAAATCCCCATGTCAGTGCGTGAATGGCGTGAACACACTCTAACATACACCAGCACAAATACACTGTGTTCTTTCTTACCGGACTGCTGTTGCGACTGCGGCTGCTGTTGCGGCTGTGGCTGGGACTGCTGCTGTGTCTCATCTTGTAGACAGAAGGCCTAACCTAACCCTTCTGTTAAAGTTACACACTTACGACTTCAGGAGAGGACATTGAAAAGAAATTCCCATGTCAGTACGCGTGAATGTAGCGTGAACACACTTCACCACACACCAGCACAAATACACTGTGTTCTTTCTTACCGGACTGCTGTTGCGACTGCGGCTGCGACTGCGGCTGCGACTGCGTCTGTGGCTGCGACTGCGGCTGCGACTGCGCTGCGTCTGCGACTGCGGCGACTGGCGACTGCGGCTCATCTTGTAGACAGAAGGCCTAACCGTAACCTAATCCTTCAGTTAAAGTTCAGCACTTGCGACTTCAGGAGGGACATTGAAATCCCCATGTCTCGTGAATGCGTGAACACACTCTAACATACACCAGCACAAATACACTGCGTTCTTTCTTACTGGACTGCTGTTGCGACTGCGACTGCGGCTGCGACTGCTGTTCGCGGCTGTGGCTGGGACTGCTGCGATGTCTCATCTTGTAGACAGAAGGCCTAACCCTAACCCTTCTGTTAAAGTTCACACTTACGACTTCAGGAGAGGACATTGAAAAAATCCCATGTCAGTGCGTGAATGTAGCGTGAACACACTTCACATACACCAGCACAAATACACTGTGTTCTTTCTTACCGGACTGCTGTTGCGACTGCGGCTGCGACTGCGGCTGCGACTGCGTCTGTGGCTGCGACTGCGGCTGCGACTGCTGACTGCGTCTGCGTCGCGACTGCGGCGACGCGGCGACTGGCTCATCTTGTAGACAGAAGGCCTAACCGTAACCTAATCCTTCAGTTAAAGTTCAGCACTTACGACTTCAGGAGAGGGACATCGAAAACAAATCCCCATGTCAGTACGTGAATGTAGCGTGAACACACTCTAACATACACCAGCACAAATACACTGTGTTCTTTCTTACTGGACTGCTGTTGCGACTGCGACTGCGGCTGCGACTGCTGTTGCGGCTGTGGCTGGGACTGCTGCTGTGTCATCTTGTAGACAGAAGGCCTAACCCTAACCCTTCTGTTAAGTTACACACTTACGACTTCAGGAGAGGGACATTGAAAAGAAATTCCATGTCAGTGCGTGAATGTAGCGTGAACACTTCACCACACACCAGCACAAATACACTGTGTTCTTTCTTACCGGACTGCTGTTGCGACTGCGGCTGCGACTGCGACTGACTGCGACTGCTGCGGCTGCGACTGCGACTGCGGCTCATCTTGTAGACAGAAGGCCTAACCGTAACCTAACCCTTCTGTTAAAGTTCACACTTACGACTTCAGGAGAGGGACATTGAAAAGAAATCCCCATGTCAGTGCGTGAATGTAGCGTGAACACACTCTAACATACACCAGCACAAATACACTGTGTTCTTTCTTACTGGACTGCTGTTGCGACTGCGGCTGCGCTGCGACTGCGTCTGTGGCTGCGACTGCTGTTGCGACTGCGGCGGCTGCGACTGCGGCTGCGACTGCGGCGACTGCGGCTGCGGCTGCGACTGCGACCCAGCGGCGACTGCGGCTCATCTTGTAGACAGAAGGCCTAACCGTAACCTAATCCTTCAGTTAAAGTTCAGCACTTGCGACTTCAGGAGAGGGACATGAAAACAAATCCCCATGTCAGTGCGTGAATGTAGCGTGAACACACTCTAACATACACCAGCACAAATACACTGCGTTCTTTCTTACTGGACTGCTGTTGCGACTGCGCGGCTGCTGTTGCGGCTGTGGCTGGACTGCTGCTGTGTCTCATCTTGTAGACAGAAGGCCTAACCTAACCCTTCTGTTAAAGTTACACACTTACGACTTCAGGAGAGGGACATTGAAAAGAATTCCCATGTCAGTGCGTGAATGTAGCGTGAACACACTTCACCACACACCAGCACAAATACACTGTGTTCTTTCTTACCGGACTGCTGTTGCGACTGCGGCTGCGACTGCTGCGACTGCTGCTGCGACTGCGACTGCTTCTTGGCTCATCTTGTAGACAGAAGGCCTAACCGTAACCTAATCCTTCTGTTAAAGTTACACACCGACTTCAGGAGAGGGACATTGAAAAAAATCCCCATGTCAGTGCGTGAATGTAGCGTGAACACACTCTAACATACCAGCACAAATACACTGTGTTCTTTCTTACCGGACTGCTGTTGCGACTGCGACTGCGACTGCGACTGCGGCTGCGACTGCGGCTGCGACTGCGTCTGCGGCGACTCGCGGCGACTGCGGCTCATCTTGTAGACAGAAGGCCTAACCGTAACCTAATCCTTCAGTTAAAGTTCAGCACTTACGACTTCAGGAGGACATTGAAAACAAATCCCCATGTCAGTGCGTGAATGTAGCGTGAACACACTCTAACATACACCAGCACAAATACACTGCGTTCTTTCTTACTGGACTGCTGTTGCGACTGCGACTGCGGCTGCTGTTGCGGCTGTGGCTGGGACTGCTGTGTCTCATCTTGTAGACAGAAGGCCTAACCTAACCCTTCTGTTAAAGTTACACACCGACTTCAGGAGAGGGACATTGAAAAGAAATTCCCATGTCAGTGCGTGAATGTGGCGTGAACACACTTCACCACACACCAGCACAAATACACTGTGTTCTTTCTTACGGACTGCTGTTGCGACTGCGGCTGCGACTGCGACTGCTTGCTGCGACTGCGTCTGCGACTGGCGACTGCGGCTCATCTTGTAGACAGAAGGCCTAACCGTAACCCCAATCCTTGGTTAAAGTTCAGCACTTACGACTTCAGGAGAGGGACATCGAAAAGAAATCCACATGTCAGTACGTGAATGTAGCGTGAACACACTCTAACATACACCAGCACAAATACACTGTGTTCTTTCTTACCGGACTGCTGTTGCGACTGCGGCTGCTGTTGCGGCTGTGGCTGGGACTGCTGCTGTGTCTCATCTTGTAGACAGAAGGCCTAACCTAACCCTTCTGTTAAAGTTACACACTTACGACTTCAGGAGAGGGACATTGAAAAGAAATTCCCATGTCAGTACGTGAATGTAGCGTGAACACACTTCACCACACACCAGCACAAATACACTGTGTTCTTTCTTACCGGACTGCTGTTGCGACTGCGGCTGCGACTGACTGCGACTGCGTCTGTGGCTGCGACTGCGGCTGCGACTGCGCTGCGTCTGCGACTGCGGCGACTGCGACTGCGGCTCATCTTGTAGACAGAAGGCCTAACCGTAACCTAATCCTTCTGTTAAGTTCAGCACTTACGACTTCAGGAGAGAC
Source organism: Miichthys miiuy (assembly GCA_036365135.1). NCBI lineage: Eukaryota > Metazoa > Chordata > Actinopteri > Sciaenidae > Miichthys > Miichthys miiuy. Next base: position 24,799 of record JAAROE010000525.1, on the reverse strand, counting down.
ATTGAAAAGAAATCCCCATGTCACGTGAATGTAGCGTGAACACACTCTAACATACACCAGCACAAATACACTGTGTTCTTTCTTACTGGACTGCTGTTGCGACTGCGACTGCGGCTGCGACTGCGACTGTGGCTGCGACTGCGGCTGCGACTGCGACTGCGGCTGCGACTGCGTCGTCTGGCGCTTCTGCGGCTCATCTTGTAGACAGAAGGCCTAACCGTAACCTAATCCTTCAGTTAAAGTTCAGCACTTACGACTTCAGGAGGGACATCGAAAACAAATCCCCATGTCAGTGCGTGAATGTAGCGTGACACACTCTAACATACACCAGCACAAATACACTCGTTCTTTCTTACTGGACTGCTGTTGCGACTGCGACTGCGGCTGCTGTTGCGACTGGCTGGGACTGCTGCTGTGTCTCATCTTGTAGACAGAAGGCCTAACCTAACCTTCTGTTAAAGTTACACACTACGACTTCAGGAGAGGGACATTGAAAAGAAATTCCCATGTCAGTATGCGTGAATGTAGCGTGAACACACTTCACCACACACCAGCACAAATACACTGTGTTCTTTCTTACCGGACTGCTGTTGCGACTGCGGCTGCGACTGCGGCTGCGACTGCGTCTGTGGCTGCGACTGCGGCTGCGACTGCGGCTGCGACTGCGTCTGCGACTGCGTCTGCGGCGACTGCGGCTCATCTTGTAGAACAGAAGGGCTAACCGTAACCTAATCCTTCAGTTAAAGTTCAGCACTTCACGACTTCAGGAGAGGGCATCGAAAACAAATCCCCATGTCAGTACGTGAATGTAGCGTGAACACACTCTAACATACACCAGCACAAATACACTGCGTTCTTTCTTACTGGACTGCTGTTGCGACTGCGACTGCGGCTGCGGCTGCTGTTGCGGCTGTGGCTGGGACTGCTGCTGTGTCTCATCTTGTAGACAGAAGGCCTAACCTAACCCTTCTGTTAAAGTTACACACTTACGACTTCAGGAGAGGGACATTGAAAAATTCCCATGTCAGTACGTGAATGTAGCGTGAACACACTTCACCACACCAGCACAAATACACTGTGTTCTTTCTTACCGGACTGCTGTTGCGACTGCGGCTGCGACTGCGACTGCGACTGCGGCTGCGACTGCGACTGCGGCTGCTGCGACTGCGGCTCATCTTGTAGACAGAAGGCCTAACCGTAACCCCTAACCTTCTGTTAAAGTTACACACTTACGACTTCAGGAGAGGGACATGAAAAATCCCCATGTCAGTGTGAATGTAGCGTGAACACACTTCACCACACACCAGCACAAATACACTGTGTTCTTTCTTACCGGACTGCTGTTGACTGCGGCTGCGACTGCGGCTGCGACTGCGTCTGTGGCTGCGACTGCGGCTGCGACTGCGGCTGCGGCTGCGTCTGCGACTGCGGCGAACTGCGGCTCATCTTGTAGACAGAAGGCCTAACGTAACCTAATCCTTCTGTTAAAGTTCACACTTACGACTTCAGAGGACATTGAAAAGAAATCCCCATGTCATGCGTGAATGTAGCGTGAACACACTCTAACATACACCAGCACAAATACACTGCGTTCTTTCTTACTGGACTGCTGTTGCGACTGCGGCTGCAGCTGCGACTGCGTCTGTGGCTGCGACTGCTGGCTGCGACTGCGGCTGCGACTGCGGCTCGTCTGCGGCTGCGACTGCGACTGCGGCTGCGACTGCGGCGACCGCGGCGACTGCGGCTCATCTTGTAGACAGAAGGCCTAACCGTAACCCTAATCCTTCAGTTAAGTTCAGCACACGACTTCAGGAGAGGGACATCGAAAACAAATCCCCATGTCAGTGCGTGAATGTAGCGTGAACACACTCTAACATACACCAGCACAAATACACTGCGTTCTTTCTTACTGGACTGCTGTTGCGACTGCGGCTGCTGTTGCGGCTGTGGCTGGGACTGCTGCTGTGTCTCATCTTGTAGACAGAAGGCCTAACCCTAACCCTTCTGTTAAAGTTACACACTTACGACTTCAGGAGAGGGACATTGAAAAGAAATTCCCATGTCAGTACGTGAATGTAGCGTGAACACACTTCACCACACACCAGCACAAATACACTGTGTTCTTTCTTACCGGACTGCTGTTGCGACTGCGGCTGCGACTGCGACTGCGGCTGCGACTGCGGCTGCGACTGCGGCTCATCTTGTAGACAGAAGGCCTAACCGTAACCCTAACCCTTCTGTTAAAGTTACACACTTACGACTTCAGGAGACGGACATCGAAAAGAAATCCACATGTCAGTACGTGAATGTAGCGTGAACACACTCTAACATACACCAGCACAAATACAGTGTTCTTTCTTACCGGACTGCTGTTGCTGCGGCTGCGGCTGCGGCTGCGACTGCGACTGCGACTGCGGCTGAGACTGCGGCTGCGACTGCGTCTGCGGCGACTGCGGCGACTGCGGCTCATCTTGTAGACAGAAGGCCTAACCGTAACCCTAATCCTTCAGTTAAAGTTCAGCAGTTACGACTTCAGGAGAGGGACATCGAAAACAAATCCCCATGTCAGTACGTGAATGTAGCGTGAACACACTCTAACATACACCAGCACAAATACACTGCGTTCTTTCTTACTGGACTGCTGTTGCGACTGCGACTGCGGCTGCTGTTGCGGCTGTGGCTGGGACTGCTGCTGTGTCTCATCTTGTAGACAGAAGGCCTAACCTAACCCCTTCTGTTAAAGTTACACACCACGACTTCAGGAGAGGACATTGAAAAGAAATTCCCATGTCAGTACGTGAATGGCGTGAACACACTTCTACACACCAGCACAAATACACTGTGTTCTTTCTTACGGACTGCTGTTGCGACTGCGGCTGCGACTGCGATGCGGCTGCGACTGCGTCTGCACTGCGGCGACTGCGGCTCATCTTGTAGACAGAAGGCCTAACGTAACCCAATCCTTCGGTTAAAGTTCAGCACTACGACTTCAGGAGAGGACATCGAAAAGAAATCCACATGTCAGTGCGTGAATGTAGCGTGAACACACTCTAACATACACCAGCACAAATACACTGTGTTCTTTCTTACCGGACTGCTGTTGCGACTGCGGCTGCTGTTGCGACTGTGGCTGCGACTGCTGCTGTGTCTCATCTTGTAGACAGAAGGCCTAACCCTAACCCTTCTGTTAAAGTTACACACTTACGACTTCAGGAGAGGACATTGAAAAAGAAATTCCCATGTCAGTGCGTGAATGTGGCGTGAACACACTTCACCACACACCAGCACAAATACACTGTGTTCTTTCTTCCGGACTGCTGTTGCTGCGGCTGCCGTGCGACTGCGTCTGTGGCTGCGACTGCGTCTGCGACTGCGACTGCGGCTGCGTCTGCGACTGCGGCGACGCGGCGACTGCGGCTCATCTTGTAGACAGAAGGCCTAACCGTAACCTAATCCTTCAGTTAAAGTTCAGCACTTACGACTTCAGGAGAGGGACATTGAAAAGAAATCCCCATGTCGATGCGTGAATGTGCGTGAACACACTCTAACATACACCAGCACAAATACACTGCGTTCTTTCTTACTGGACTGCTGTTCTGCGACTGCGGCTGCTGCTGCGACTGCGTCTGTGGCTCACGACTGCTGTTGCGACTGCGGCTGCGACTGCGATGCGGCTGCGTCTCGCAGGCGACTGCGGCTGCGGGCTGCATTTCTGACTGCGGCGACTGCGGCGACTGCGGCTCATCTTGTGACAGAAGGCCTAACCGTAACCTAATCCTTCTGTTAAAGTTCAGCACTTACGACTTCAGGAGAGGGACGAAAAGAAATCCCCATGTCAGTCGTGAATGTGGCGTGAACACACTCTAACATACACCAGCACAAATACACGTTCTTTCTTACTGGACTGCTGTTGCGACTGCGGCTGCTGTTGCGGCTGTGGCTGGGACTGCTGCTGTGTCTCATCTTGTAGACAGAAGGCCTAACCCTAACCCTTCTGTTAAAGTTACACACTTACGACTTCAGGAGGGACATTGAAAAGAAATTCCCATGTCAGTGCGTGAATGGCGTGAACACACTTACCACACACCAGCACAAATACACTGTGTTCTTTCTTGCGGACTGCTGTTGCGACTGCGGCTCGCGACTGCGACTGACGGCTGCGACTGCGGCTGCGACTGCGGCTCATCTTGTAGACAGAAGGCCTAACCGTAACCTAACCCTTCTGTTAAAGTTACACTTACGACTTCAGAGAGGGGACATGAAAAGAAATCCACATGTCATGCACGTGAATGTAAGCGTGAACACACTCTAACATACACCAGCACAAATACACTGTGTTCTTTCTTACCGGACTGCTGTTGCGACTGCGACGCGGCTGCGACTGCGGCTGCGACTGCGGCTGCGACTGCGTGCGGCGACTGCTGGCGACTGCTGACTCATCTTGTAGACAGAAGGCCTAACATAACCTAATCCTTCAGTTAAAGTTCAGCACTTCGACTTCAGGAGAGGGACATCGAAAACAAATCCCCATGTCAGTGCACGTGATGTAGCGTGAACACACTCTAACATACACCAGCACAAATACACTGTGTTCTTTCTTACTGGACTGCTGTTGCGACTGCGACTGCGCTGCTGCTGGACTGTGGCTGGGACTGCTGCTGTGTCTCATCTTGTAGACAGAAGGCCTAACCTAACCCTTCTGTTAAAGTTACACACTTACGACTTCAGGAGAGGACATTGAAAAGAAATTCCCATGTCAGTGCGTGAATGTAGCGTGAACACACTTCACCACACACCAGCACAAATACACTGTGTTCTTTCTTACCGGACTGCTGTTGCGACTGCGGCTGCGACTGCGACTGCGACTGCGACTGCGTCTGCGACTGCTTGCGACTGCGGCTCATCTTGTTGTAGACAGAAGGCCTAACCGTAACCCTAATCCTTCAGTTAAAGTTCAGCACACCACGACTTCAGGAGAGGGACATCGAAAAATCCACATGTCAGTACGTGAATGTAGCGTGAACACACTCTAACATACACCAGCACAAATACTGTGTTCTTTCTTACCGGACTGCTGTTGCGACTGCGCGGCTGCTGTTGCGGCTGCGGCTGGGACTGCTGCTGCGTCTCATCTTGTAGACAGAAGGCCTAACCTAAACCTTCTGTTAAAGTTACACACTTACGACTTCAGGAGAGGGACATTGAAAAGAAATCCCATGTCAGTGCGTGAATGTAGCGTGAACACACTTCACCACACACCAGCACAAATACACTGTGTTCTTTCTTACGGACTGCTGTTGCGACTGCGGCTGCGACTGCGGCTGCGACTGCGTCTGCGGCTGCGACTGCGGCTGCGACTGCGCTGCGACTGCGACTGCGGCGACTGCGCGGCGACTGCGGCTCATCTTGTAGACAGAAGGCCTAACCGTAGCCCTAATCCTTCAGTTAAAGTTCAGCACTTACGACTTCAGGAGAGGACATTGAAAAAGAAATCATGTCTCACGTGAATGTAGCGTGAACACACTCTAACATACACCAGCACAAATACACTGTGTTCTTTCTTACTGGACTGCTGTTGCGACTGCGACTGCGACTGCGACTGCTGTTGCGGCTGTGGCTGGGACTGCTGCTGTGTCTCATCTTGTAGACAGAAGGCCTAACCTAACCCTTCTGTTAAGTTACACTTACGACTTCAGGAGAGGGACATTGAAAAGAAATTCCCATGTCAGTGCGTGAATGTAGCGTGAACACTTCACCACACACCAGCACAAATACACTGTGTTCTTTCTTGCGGACTGCTGTTGCTGCGGCTGCGACTGCGACTGCGACTGCGCTGTGGCTGCGACTGCGACTGCGACTGCGGCTGCGCGCTGCGTCTGCGACTCTGGCGACTGCGGCTCATCTTGTAGACAGAAGGCCTAACCGTAACCCTAATCCTTCAGTTAAAGTTCACACTTACGACTTCAGGAGAGGACATCGAAAAGAAATCCCATGTCAGTGCGTGAATGTAGCGTGAACACACTCTAACATACACCAGCACAAATACACTGTGTTCTTTCTTACTGGACTGCTGTTGCGACTGCGACTGCGGCTGCGACTGCTGTTGCGGCTGTGGCTGGGACTGCTGCTGTGTCTCATCTTGTAGACAGAAGGCCTAACCTAACCCTTCTGTTAAAGTTACACACTTACGACTTCAGGAGAGGGACATTGAAAAGAAATTCCCATGTCAGATGCGTGAATGTGGCGTGAACACACTTCACCACACACCAGCACAAATACACTGTGTTCTTTCTTGCTGACTGCTGTTGCGACTGCGGCTGCGACTGCGACTCGCGGCTCGGCTGCGACTGCGACTGCGTCTGCGACTGCGGCTCATCTTGTAGACAGAAGGCTAACCGTAGCCTAACCCTTCTGTTAAGTTCAGCACTTACGACTTCAGGAGAGGACATTGAAAAGAAATCCCCATGTCAGTGCGTGAATGTAGCGTGAACACTCTAACATACACCAGCACAAATACACTGCGTTCTTTCTTACTGGACTGCTGTTGCGACTGCGGCTGCGCGCTGACTGCGTCTGTGGCTGCGACTGCTGTTCGGCTGCGGCTGCGACTGCGGCTGCGTCTGCGACTGCGGCTGCGACTGCGACTGCGGCGACCGCTGGCGACTGCGGCTCATCTTGTAGACAGAAGGCCTAACCGTAACCTAATCCTTCAGTTAAAGTTCAGCACTTACGACTTCAGGGAGGACATCGAAAACAAATCCCCATGTCGTTGTGAATGTAGCGTGAACACACTCTAACATACACCAGCACAAATACACTGCGTTCTTTCTTACTGGACTGCTGTTGCGACTGCGGCTGCTGTTGCGGCTGTGGCTGGGACTGCTGCTGTGTCTCATCTTGTAGACAGAAGGCCTAACCTAACCCTTCTGTTAAGTTACACACGACTTCAGGAGAGGGACATTGAAAAGAAATCCCATGTCAGTGCGTGAATGTGGCGTGAACACACTTCACCACACCACCAGCACAAATACACTGTGTTCTTTCTTACCGGACTGCTGTTGCGACTGCGGCTGCTCTGACTGCGACTGCGGCTGCGACTGCGGCTGCGACTGCGGCTCATCTTGTAGACAGAAGGCTAACCGTAACCTAACCCTTCTGTTAAAGTTACACACTTACGACTTCAGGAGAGGGACATCGAAAAGAAATCCCATGTCAGTGCGTGAATGTAGCGTGAACACACTCTAACATACACCAGCACAAATACACTGTGTTCTTTCTTACGGACTGCTGTTGCGACTGCGGCTGCGGCTGCGACTGCTGCGACTTCGGCTGCGACTGCGCTGGCGCTCTGCGGCGACTGCGGCTCATCTTGTAGACAGAAGGCCTAACCGTAACCTAATCCTTCGGTTAAAGTTCAGCACTTACGACTTCAGGAGAGGGACATCGAAAACAAATCCCCATGTCAGTGCGTGAATGTAGCGTGAACACTCTAACATACACCAGCACAAATACACTGCGTTCTTTCTTACTGGACTGCTGTTGCGACTGCGACTGCGGCTGCTGTTGCGGCTGTGGCTGGGACTGCTGCTGTGTCTCATCTTGTAGACAGAAGGCTAACCTAACCCTTCTGTTAAAGTTACACACTTACGACTTCAGGAGAGGGACATTGAAAAGAAATTCCCATGTCAGTACCTGAATGTAGCGTGAACACACTTCACCACACACCAGCACAAATACACTGTGTTCTTTCTCACCGGACTGCTGTTGCGACTGCGGCTGCGACTCGCGACTGCGGCTGCGACTGCGTCTGCGACTGCGGCGACTGCAGCTCATCTTGTAGACAGAAGGCCTAACCGTAACCCCAATCCTTGGTTAAAGTTCAGCACTTACGACTTCAGGAGAGGGACATCGAAAGAAATCCACATGTCAGTACGTGAATGTAGCGTGAACACTCTAACATACACCAGCACAAATACACTGTGTTCTTTCTTACCGGACTGCTGTTGCGACTGCGGCTGCTGTTTGCGGCTGTGGCTGGGACTGCTGCTGTGTCTCATCTTGTTGTAGACAGAAGGCCTAACCTAACCCTTCTGTTAAAGTTACACCGACTTCAGGAGAGGGACATTGAAAAGAAATTCCCATGTCAGTGCGTGAATGTAGCGTGAACACACTTCACCACACACCAACAAATACACTGTGTTCTTTCTTACTGGACTGCTGTTGCGACTGCGACTGCGACTGCGGCTGCGACTGCGGCTGTGGCTGCGACTGCGGCTGCGACTGCGCTGCGTCTGCGTCTCACGGCGACTGCGGCGACTGCAGCTCATCTTGTAGACAGAGGCCTAACCGTAGCCCTAATCCTTCAGTTAAAGTTCAGCACTTGCGACTTCAGGAGAGGGACATTGAAAAGAAATCCCCATGTCACGTGAATGTAGGCGTGAACACACCTCTAACATACACCAGCACAAATACACTGCGTTCTTTCTTACTGGACTGCTGTTGCGACTGCGACGCGGCTGCGACTGCGTCTGTGGCTGCGACTGCGGCTGCACGGCTGCGACTGCGTCTCGACTGCGTCTCTGCGTCTGCGGCGACTGCGCGACTCATCTTGTAGACAGAAGGCTAACGTAACCCTAATCCTTCAGTTAAAGTTCAGCAGTTACGACTTCAGGAGAGGGACATCGAAAACAAATCCCCATGTCAATGCGTGAATGTGGCGTGAACACACTCTAACATACACCAGCACAAATACACTGCGTTCTTTCTTACTGGACTGCTGTTGCGACTGCGGCTGCGACTGCGACTGCTGTTGCGGCTGTGGCTGGGACTGCTGCTGTGTCTCATCTTGTAGACAGAAGGCCTAACCCTAACCCTTCTGTTAAAGTTACACACTTACGACTTCAGGAGAGGACATTGAAAAGAATTCCCATGTCAGTACGTGAATGTAGCGTGAACACACTTCACCACACACCAGCACAAATACACTGTGTTCTTTCTTACGGACTGCTGTTGCGACTGCGGCTGCGACTGCGACTGCGTGCGACTTTGCGTCTGCGACTTTCGCGCTGCGACTGCACGGCTCATCTTGTAGACAGAAGGCCTAACCGTAACCCCAATCCTTCAGTTAAAGTTCAGCACTTACGACTTCAGGAGAGGACATCGAAAAATCCCCATGTCAGTCGTGAATGTAAGCGTGAACACACTCTAACATACACCAGCACAAATACACTGTGTTCTTTCTTACTGGACTGCTGTTGCGACTGCGGCTGCTGTTTGCGGCTGTGTGGCTGGGACTGCTGCTGTGTCTCATCTTGTAGACAGAAGGCCTAACCCTAACCCTTCTGTTAAAGTTACAGCACTTACGACTTCAGGAGAGGGACATTGAAAAAGAAATTCCCATGTCAGTGCGTGAATGTAGCGTGAACACACTTCACCACACCAGCACAAATACACTGTGTTCTTTCTTACGGACTGCTGTTGCGACTGCGGCTGCGACTGCGGCTGCGGCTGCGTCTGTGCTGCGACTGCGGCTGCGACTGCAGCTGCGTCTGCGACTGCGGCGACTGCGCTGCGACTGCGGCTCATCTTGTAGACAGAAGGCTAACGTAACCTAATCCTTCAGTTAAAGTTCAGCACTTACGACTTCAGGAGAGGACATGAAAAGAAATCCCCATGTCTGCGTGAATGTAGCGTGAACACACTCTAACATACACCAGCACAAATACACTGCGTTCTTTCTTACTGGACTGCTGTTGCGACTGCATTTGCGGCTGCGGCTGCTGTTGCGGCTGCGGCTCGGACTGCTGCGTGTCTCATCTTGTAGACAGAAGGCCTAACCCTAACCCTTCTGTTAAAGTTACACACTTACGACTTCAGGAGAGGGACATTGAAAAGAAATCCCCATGTCAGTGCGTGAATGGCGTGAACACACTTAACACACACCAGCACAAATACACTGTGTTCTTTCTTACCGGACTGCTGTTGCGACTGCGGCTGCGACTGCGGCTGCGATGCGTCTGCGGCTGCGACTGCGGCTGCGACTGCTGGCTGCGACTGCGTCGCGACTCGGCGACTGCGGCGACTGCGTCATCTTGTAGACAGAAGGCCTAACCGTAGCCTAATCCTTCATTAAAGTTCAGCATTCACGACTTCAGGAGAGGACATTGAAAACAAATCCCCATGTCAGTGCGTGAATGTGGCGTGAACACTCTAACATACACCAGCACAAATACACTGCGTTCTTTCTTACTGGACTGCTGTTGCGACTGCGACTGCGGCTGCGGCTGCTGTTGCGGCTGTGGCTGGGGCTGCTGCTGTGTCTCATCTTGTAGACAGAAGGCCTAACCTAACCCTTCTGTTAAAGTTACACTTACGACTTCAGGAGAGGGACATTGAAAAGAAATTCCCATGTCAGTACGTGAATGTAGCGTGAACACACTTCACCACACACCAGCACAAATACACTGTGTTCTTTCTTACCGGACTGCTGTTGCGACTGCGGCTGCGACTGCGACTGCGGCTGCGACTGCGACTGCGGCTGCGTCTGCGGCTGCGGCTCATCTTGTAGACAGAAGGCCTAACCGTAACCCTAACCCTTCTGTTAAAGTTCAGCACTTACGACTTCAGGAGAGGGACATTGAAAAGAAATCCCCATGTCAGTGCGTGAATGTAGCGTGAACACACTCTAACATACACCAGCACAAATACACTGGTTCTTTCTTACTGGACTGCTGTTGCGACTGCGGCTGCTGCGATGCGTCTGTGGCTGCGACTGCTGTTGCGACTGCGGCTGCGACTGCGGCTCGTCTGCGGCTGCGGCTCGCGACTGCGACTCTGGCGACTGCGGCGATATGACTCATCTTGTAGACAGAAGGCCTAACCGTAACCTAATCCTTCAGTTAAAGTTCAGCACTTGCGACTTCAGGAGAGGGACATCGAAAACAAATCCCCATGTCAGTGCGTGAATGTGGCGTGAACACACTCTAACATACACCAGCACAAATACACTGCGTTCTTTCTTACTGGACTGCTGTTGCGACTGCGGCTGCTGTTGCGGCTGTGGCTGGGACTGCTGCTGTGTCTCATCTTGTAGACAGAAGGCCTAACCTAACCCTTCTGTTAAAGTTACACGCCACGACTTCAGGAGAGGACATTGAAAAAAATTCCCATGTCAGTACGTGAATGTAGCGTGAACACACTTCACCACACACCAGCACAAATACACTGTGTTCTTTCTTACGGACTGCTGTTGCGACTGCGGCTGCGACTGCGACTGCGGCTGCGACTGCGGCTGCGACTGCGACTCATCTTGTAGACAGAAGGCCTAACGTAACCTAACCCTTCTGTTAAAGTTACACACCCACGACTTCAGGAGACGGACATCGAAAAGAAATCCACATGTCAGTGCGTGAATGTAAGCGTGAACACACTCTAACATACACCAGCACAAATACACTGTGTTCTTTCTTGGACTGCTGTTGCGACTGCGGCTGCGACTGCGACTGCGGCTGAGACTGCGGCTGCGACTGCGATCTCTGCGGCGTCTGGCGACTCGCGGCTCATCTTGTAGACAGAAGGCCTAACGTAACCTAATCCTTCAGTTAAAGTTCAGCACTTCGACTTCAGGACATCGAAAACAAATCCCCATGTCAGTACGTGAATGTAAGCGTGAACACACTCTAACATACACCAGCACAAATACACTGCGTTCTTTCTTACTGGACTGCTGTTGCGACTGCGACTGCGGCTGCTGTTGCGGCTGTGGCTGGGACTGCTGCTGTCTCATCTTGTAGACAGAAGGCCTAACCTAACCCTTCTGTTAAAGTTACACACTTACGACTTCAGGAGGGACATTGAAAAGAAATTCCCATGTCAGTACGTGAGATGTGGCGTGAACACACTTCACCACACACCAGCACAAATACACTGTGTTCTTTCTTACGGACTGCTGTTGCGACTGCTGCTGCGGCTGCGACTGCGGCTGCGACGCTGCGTCTGCGACTGCTGGCGACTGCGGCTCATCTTGTAGACAGAAGGCCTAACCGTAACCCAATCCTTGGTTAAAGTTCAGCACTTACGACTTCAGGAGAGGGACATGAAAAGAAATCCCATGTCCAGTGCGTGAATGGCGTGAACACACTCTAACATACACCAGCACAAATACACTGTGTTCTTTCTTACCGGACTGCTGTTGCGACTGCGCTGCTGTTGCGGCTGTGGCTGCGACTGCTGCTGTGGCTCATCTTGTAGACAGAAGGCCTAACCCTAACCCTTCTGTTAAAGTTACACCGACTTCAGGGAGGACATTGAAAAGAAATTCCCATGTCAGTGCGTGAATGTGGCGTGAACACACTTCACCACACCAGCACAAATACACTGTGTTCTTTCTTGCTGGACTGCTGTTGCGACTGCGACTGCGACTGCGGCTTGCCGACTGCGTCTGTGGCTGCGACTGCGGCTGCGACTGCGCTGCGTCTCGCATTCTTGGCGACAGCGGCGACTGCGGCTCATCTTGTGACAGAAGGCCTAACGTAGCCCTAATCCTTCAGTTAAAGTTCAGCACTTGCGACTTCAGGAGAGGGACATTGAAAAGAAATCCCCATGTCTCACGTGAATGTAGCGTGAACACACTCTAACATACACCAGCACAAATACACTGCGTTCTTTCTTACTGGACTGCTGTTGCGCGACTGCGGGAGAATGCGACTGCGACTGCGTCTTGGCCAGCTGCGACTGCGGCTGCGACTGCTGACTGCGACTGCGTCTGCGACTGCGTCTGCGTCTGCGGCGACTGCGGCTCATCTTGTAGACAGAAGGCCTAACCGTAACCTAATCCTTCAGTTAAAGTTCAGCACTTACGACTTCAGGAGAGGGACATCGAAAACAAATCCCCATGTCAGTGCGTGAATGTGCGTGAACACACTCTAACATACCAGCACAAATACACTGCGTTCTTTCTTACTGGACTGCTGTTGCGACTGCGACTGCGGCTGCGACTGCTGTTGCGGCTGTGGCTGGGACTGCTGCTGTGTCTCATCTTGTAGACAGAGGCTAACCTAACCCTTCTGTTAAAGTTACACACTTACGACTTCAGGAGAGGGACATTGAAAAGAAATTCCCATGTCGATGCGTGAATGTAGCGTGAACACTTCACCACACACCAGCACAAATACACTGTTTCTTTCTTGCGGACTGCTGTTGCGCGACTGCTTGGCTGCACGACTGCGGCCTGTGACTGCTTCTGTGGCTGCGACTGCGGGCTCGCGACTGCGGCTGCGTCTGCGTCTGCGACTACTTGCGACTGCGGCGACTGCGGCTCATCTTGTAGACAGAAGGCTTAACCGTAACCTAATCCTTCAGTTAAAGTTCAGCACTTACGACTTCAGGAGAGGACATAGAAAACAAATCCCCATGTCAGTACGTGAATGTAGCGTGAACACACTCTAACATACACCAGCACAAATACACTGCGTTCTTTCTTACTGGACTGCTGTTGCGACTGCGACTGCGGCTGCGGCTGCTGTTGCGGCTGTGGCTGGGACTGCTGCTGTGTCTCATCTTGTAGACAGAAGGCCTAACCTAACCCTTCTGTTAAAGTTACCGCTTACGACTTCAGGAGAGGGACATTGAAAAGAAATTCCCATGTCAGTGCGTGAATGTAAGCGTGAACACACTTCACACACACCAGCACAAATACACTGTGTTCTTTCTTACGGACTGCTGTTGCGACTGCGGCTGCGACTGCGACTGCGGCTGCGACTGCGACTGCGGCGTCTGCGACTGCGGCTCATCTTGTAGACAGAAGGCCTAACCTAACCTAACCCTTCTGGTAAAGTTACACTTACGACTTCAGGAGAGGGACATCGAAAAGAAATCCACATGTCAGTGCGTGAATGTAGCGTGAACACACTACCACACACCAGCACAAATACACTGTGTTCTTTCTTGCGGACTGCTGTTGCGACTGCGGCTGCGACTGCGGCTGCGACGTCTGGCTGACTGCGGCTGCGACTGCGACTGCGGCTGCGTCTGGACTGCGGCGACCGCGGGACTGCGGCTCATCTTGTAGACAGAAGGCCTAACCGTAGCCCTAATCCTTCAGTTAAAGTTCAGCACTTGCGACTTCAGGAGAGGGACATTGAAAAGAAATCCCCATGTCAGTACGTGAATGTAGCGTGAACACACTCTAACATACACCAGCACAAATACACTGCGTTCTTTCTTACTGGACTGCTGTTGCGACTGCGGCTGCAGCTGCGACTGCGTCTGTGGCTGCGACTGCTGTTGCGACTGCGGCTGCGACTGCGGCTGCGCGTCTGCGGCGGACTGCGGCTCTGCGACTGCTGGCGACCCTGGCGACTCGGCTCATCTTGTAGACAGAAGGCCTAACAGTAGCCTAATCCTTCAGTTAAAGTTCAGCACTTGCGACTTCAGGAGAGGGACATCGAAAACAAATCCCCATGTCAGTGCGTGAATGTAAGCGTGAACACTCTAACATACCAGCACAAATACACTGCGTTCTTTCTTACTGGACTGCTGTTGCGACTGCGGCTGCTGTTGCGGCTGTGGCTGGGACTGCTGCTGTGTCTCATCTTGTAGACAGAAGGCCTAACCTAACCCTTCTGTTAAAGTTACACACTTACGACTTCAGGAGAGGACATTGAAAAAAATTCCCATGTCAGTACGTGAATGTAGCGTGAACACACTTCACCACACACCAGCACAAATACACTGTGTTCTTTCTTACCGGACTGCTGTTGCGACTGCGGCTGCGACTGCGACTGACTGCGAGCTGCGACTGCGGCTCATCTTGTAGACAGAAGGCTAACCGTAACCCTAACCCTTCTGTTAAAGTTACACACTACGACTTCAGGAGGGGACATGAAAAAAAATCCCATGTCAGTACGTGAATGTAGCGTGAACACCTTAACATACACCAGCACAAATACACTGTGTTCTTTCTTACAGGACTGCTGTTGCGACTGCTGCGACTGCGGCTGCGACTGCGACTGCGACTGCGGCTGAGACTGCGGCTGCGACTGCGTCTGCGGCTGCGGCGACTGCGGCGACTGCGGCTCATCTTGTAGACAGAAGGCCTAACCGTAACCTAATCCTTCAGTTAAAGTTCAGCAGTTCGACTTCAGGAGAGGGACATCGAAAACAAATCCCCATGTCCAGTGCGTGAATGTAGCGTGAACACACTCTAACATACACCAGCACAAATACACTGCGTTCTTTCTTACTGGACTGCTGTTGCGACTGCTGCTGCTGTTGCGGCTGTGGCTGGGACTGCTGCTGTGTCTCATCTTGTAGACAGAAGGCCTAACCTAACCCTTCTGTTAAAGTTACACACTTACGACTTCAGGAGAGGACATTGAAAAATTCCCATGTCAGTACCTGAATGTAGCGTGAACACACTTCACCACACACCAGCACAAATACACTGTGTTCTTTCTCACCGGACTGCTGTTGCGACTGCGGCTGCGACTGCGACTGCGGCTGCGACTGCGTCTGCGACTGCGGCGACTTCGCGGCTCATCTTGTAGACAGAAGGCCTAACCGTAACCCCAATCCTTGTTTAAAGTTCAGCACTTACGACTTCAGGAGAGGACATCGAAAAGAAATCACATGTCAGTGCGTGAATGGCGTGAACACACTCTAACATACACCAGCACAAATACACTGTGTTCTTTCTTACCGGACTGCTGTTGCGACTGCGGCTGCTGTTGCGGCTGTGCGCTGGGACTGCTGCTGTGTCTCAATCTTGTAGACAGAAGGCCTAACCGTAACCCTTCTGTTAAGTTCACACTTACGACTTCAGGAGGGACATTGAAAAGAAATCCCCATGTCAGTGCGTGAATGTAGCGTGAACACACTCTAACCATACACCAGCACAAATACACTGCGTTCTTTCTTACTGGACTGCTGTTGCGACTGCGGCTGCGACTGCTGCGACTGCGTCTGTGGCTGCGACTGCGGCTGCGACTGCGACTGCACTGCGTCTGCGACTGCGCGGCGACCGCGGCGACTGCGGCTCATCTTGTAGACAGAAGGCTTCTGTAGCCTAATCCTTCAGTTAAAGTTCAGCACTTGCGACTTCAGGAGAGGACATTGAAAAATCCCCATGTCGATGCATTGAATGTAGCGTGAACACACTCTAACATACACCAGCACAAATACACTGCGTTCTTTCTTACTGGACTGCTGTTGCGACTGCGACTGCGACTGCTATTTGCGACTGTGGCTGGGACTGCTGCTGTGTCTCATCTTGTAGACAGAAGGCCTAACCCTAACCCTTCTGTTAAAGTTACACACTTACGACTTCAGGAGAGGACATTGAAAAGAAATCCCCATGTCAGTGCGTGAATGTAAGCGTGAACACACTCTAACATACACCAGCACAAATACACTGTGTTCTTTCTTGCTGGACTGCTGTTGCGACTGCGACTGCGGCTGCGACTATTCTGCGACTGTGGCTGGGACTGCTGCTGTGTCTCATCTTGTAGACAGAAGGCCTAACCTAACCCTTCTGTTAAAGTTCACAGTACGACTTCAGGAGAGGGACATTGAAAAGAAATCCCCATGTCAGTGCGTGAATGTAGCGTGAACACACTCTAACATACCAGCACAAATACACTGTGTTCTTTCTTACCGGACTGCTGTTGCGACTGCGGCTGCGACTGCGACTGCGTGCGAGCTGCGGCTGCGTTGCGTCTCGCGACTGCGGCGACTCGCGGCTCATCTTGTAGACAGAAGGCTAACCCGTAACCTAATCCTTCAGTTAAAGTTCAGCATTACGACTTCAGGAGAGGGACATCGAAAACAAATCCCCATGTCAGTACGTGAATGTAGCGTGAACACACTCTAACATACACCAGCACAAATACACTGCGTTCTTTCTTGCTGGACTGCTGTTGCGACTGCGACTGCGACTGCTGTTGCGACTTGGCTGGGACTGCTGCTGTGTCTCATCTTGTAGACAGAAGGCCTAACCTAACCTTCTGTTAAAGTTACACACTTACGACTTCAGGAGAGGGACATTGAAAAGAAATTCCCATGTCGATGCGTGAATGTAAGCGTGAACACACCTATTTCCACACACCAGCACAAATACACTGTTCTTTCTTACGGACTGCTGTTGCGACTGCGACTGCGACTGCTGACTGCGACTGCGGCTGCGACTGCGTCTGTGGCTGCGCGGCTGCGACTGCGGCTGCGTCTGCGACTCGCGTCGACAGCGGCGACTGCGACTCATCTTGTAGACAGAAGGCCTAACCGTAACCTAATCCTTCTGTTAAAGTTCAGCTTACGACTTCAGGAGAGGGACATTGAAAAATCCCCATGTCAGTACGTGAATGAGCGTGAACACTTCACCACACACCAGCACAAATACACTGTGTTCTTTCTTACGGACTGCTGTTGCGACTGCGGCTGCGACTGCGACTGCTTGACTGCGACTGCGGCTGCTGACTGCGTCTCATCTTGTAGACAGACCTAACCGTAACCTAACCCTTCTGTTAAAGTTACACACTTCGACTTCAGAGAGGACATCGAAAAGAAATCCACATGTCAGTGCGTGAATGTAAGCGTGAACACACTCTAACATACACCAGCACAAATACACTGCGTTCTTTCTTACTGGACTGCTGTTGCGACTGCGCTGACTGCGTCTGCGGACTGCTCTTTGTGCGGCTGCGGCTGCGGACTGCTGCTGCGTCTCATCTTGTAGACAGAGGCCTAACGTAACCTAACCCTTCAGTTAAAGTTACACACTTGCGACTTCAGGAGAGGACATTGAAAACAAATCCCCATGTCAGTGCGTGAATGTAGCGTGAACACACTCTAACATACACCAGCACAAATACACTGCGTTCTTTCTTACTGGACTGCTGTTGCGACTGCAGCTGGCTGCTGTTGCGGCTGTGGCTGGGACTGCTGCTGTGTCTCATCTTGTAGACAGAAGGCCTAACCTAACCCTTCTGTTAAAGTTACACACTTACGACTTCAGGAGAGGACAAAAAAAATCCCCATGTCAGTGCGTGAATGGCGTGAACACTCTAACACACACCAGCACAAATACACTGTGTTCTTTCTTGCGGACTGCTGTTGCGACTCGCGGCTGCGACTGCGACTGCGGCTGCTGCGGCTGCGACTGCGGCTCATCTTGTAGACAGAAGGCCTAACAGTAACCTAACCCTTCTGTTAAAGTTACACACTACGACTTCAGGAGGCGGGACGAAAAGAAATCCACATGTCGAGTGCGTGAATGTAGCGTGAACACCTCTTCACCACACCAGCACAAATACACTGTGTTCTTTCTTACCGGACTGCTGTTGCGACTGCTTGGCTGCGACTGCGGCTGCGACTGCGATAATGGCTGCGACTGCGGCTGCGACTGCTGACTCTTGACTGTCTGCGACTGCGGCGACCCAGCATGGCGGCTCATCTTGTAGACAGAAGGCCTAACTGCGTAACCTAATCCTTCAGTTAAAGTTCAGCACTTACGACTTCAGGAGAGGACATTGAAAAAAAATCCCCATGTCAGTACGTGAATGTAAGCGTGAACACACTCTAACATACACCAGCACAAATACACTGCGTTCTTTCTTGCTGGACTGCTGTTGCGACTGCGACTGCTTTGCGGCTGTTTGACTGTGGCTGGGACTGCTGCTGTGTCTCATCTTGTAGACAGAAGGCCTAACCCTAACCCTTCTGTTAAAGTTACACACTTACGACTTCAGGAGAGGGACATTGAAAAAAATTCCCATGTCAGTACGTGAATGTAGCGTGAACACACTTCACCACACACCAGCACAAATACACTGTGTTCTTTCTTACGGACTGCTGTTGGACTGCGGCTGCGACTGCGGCTGCGACTGCGTCTGTAGCTGCGACTGCCTGCGACTGCGCGTCTGCGACTGCGGCGACCGCGGCGACTGCGGCTCATCTTGTAGACAGAAGGCCTAACCGTAGCCCTAATCCTTCAGTTAAAGTTCAGCACTTCGACTTCAGGAGAGGACATCGAAAATCCCATGTCAGTGCGTGAATGTAGCGTGAACACACTCCTAACATACACCAGCACAAATACTGCGTTCTTTCTTACTGGACTGCTGTTGGAAACTGCGGCTGCGGCTGCGACTGATCTTTGGCTGCGACTGCGGCTGAGACTGCGGCTGCGACTGCCCGACTGCGTCTCTTGGCGGCGACCTCTGCGGCGGCGACTGCGGCTCATCTTGTAGACAGAAGGCCTAACCGTAACCTAATCCTTCAGTTAAAGTTCAGCATTCTACGACTTCAGGAGAGGAACATGAAAACAAATCCCCATGTCAGTGCATTGAATGTGGCGTGAACACCTCTAACATACACCAGCACAAATACACTGCGTTCTTTCTTACTGGACTGCTGTTAGGCTGTGGCTGGGACTGCTGCTGTGTCTCATCTTGTAGACAGAAGGCCTAACCTAACCCTTCTGTTAAAGTTACACACTTACGACTTCAGGAGGGGACATTGAAATTCCCATGTCAGTGCGTGAATGTAGCGTGAACACACTTCACCACACACCAGCACAAATACACTGTGTTCTTTCTTACGGACTGCTGTTGCGACTGCGGCGCGGCCTGCGACTGCGGCTGCGACTGCGACTCGCGGCTGCGACTGCGGCTCATCTTGTAGACAGAAGGCCTAACGTAACCTAACCCTTCTGTTAAGATTTACACGCTACGACTTCAGGAGAGGGACATCGAAAAGAAATCCACATGTCAGTGCGTGAATGTAAGCGTGAACACACTTCACCACACACCAGCACAAATACACTGTTCTTTCTTACTGGACTGCTGTTGCGACTGCGGCTGCGGCTGCGACTGCGGCTGCGACTGCGGCTGCGACTGCGGCTCATCTTGTAGACAGAAGGCCTAACCGTAACCCTAACCCTTCTGTTAAAGTTACACACGACTTCAGGAGAGGACATTGAAAAATCCACATGTCAGTGCGTGAATGGCGTGAACACACTCTAACATACACCAGCACAAATACCTGCGTTCTTTCTTACTGGACTGCTGTTGCGACTGCGCGACTGCGACTCTCTGACTGCTGTTGCGGCTGTGGCTGGGACTGCGACTGCGTGTCTCATCTTGTAGACAGAAGGCCTAACCTAACCCTTCTGTTAAAGTTACACCACGACTTCAGGAGAGAGACATCGAAAGAGAAATCCCCATGTCAGTACGTGAATGTAGCGTGAACACACTCTAACATACACCAGCACAAATACACTGTGTTCTTTCTTACTGGACTGCTGTTGCGACTGCAACTCACGGCTGGGACTGCGGCTGAGACTGCTGTGTCTCATCTTGTAGACAGAAGGCCTAACCTAACCCTTCTGTTAAAGTTACACACTTACGACTTCAGAGAGACATTGAAAAAGAAATCCCCATGTCAGTGCGTGAATGTAGCGTGAACACACTCTAACATACACCAGCACAAATACACTGTGTTCTTTCTTGCCGGACTGCTGTTGCTGACTGCGACTGCGGCTGCGACTGCGTCTGGGCTGCGGCTGCGTCTCACCGACTGCGACTGCGGCGACTGCGGCTCATCTTGTAGACAGAAGGCTAACCGTAACCTAATCCTTCAGTTAAAGTTCAGCACTTCGACTTCAGGAGAGGGACATGAAAACAAATCCCCATGTCAGTGCGTGAATGTAGCGTGAACACACTCTAACATACACCAGCACAAATACCTGCGTTCTTTCTTACTGGACTGCTGTTGCGACTGCGGCTGCGACTGTATTGCGGCTGTGGCTGGGACTGCTGCTGTGTCTCATCTTGTAGACAGAAGGCCTAACCCTAACCCTTCTGTTAAAGTTACACACTACGACTTCAGGAGAGGACATTGAAAAATTCCCATGTCAGTGCGTGAATGTAGCGTGAACACACTTCACCACACACCAGCACAAATACACTGTGTTCTTTCTTACCGGACTGCTGTTGCGACTGCGGCTGCGACTGCGACTGCGGCTGCGACTGCGACTGCGGCTGCGTCTGCGACGCGCTCATCTTGTAGACAGAAGGCCTAACCTATAACCCTAACCCTTCTGTTAAAGTTACACGCCACGACTTCAGGAGAGGGACGGACATCGAAAAGAAATCACATGTCAGTGCGTGAATGTAAGCGTGAACACACTTCACCAAGCACAAATACACTGTGTTCTTTCTTACCGGACTGCTGTTGCGACTGCGGCTGCGTCTGCGGCTGCGACTGCGACTGCGACTGCGACTGCGTCGCGACTCCCTGCGGCTGCGGCGACTGCGACCCACTCGGGCTGCGGCTCATCTTGTAGACAGAAGGCCTAACCGTAGCCCCTAATCCTTCAGTTAAGTTCAGCACTTGCGACTTCAGGAGGGGACATTGAAAATCCCCATGTCAGTGCATTGAATTGGCGTGAACACACTCTAACATACACCAGCACAAATACCTGCGTTCTTTCTTACTGGACTGCTGCTGTTGCGACTGCGGCTGGACTGCGGCTGCGACTGCGTCTGTAATGCGACTGCGGCTCTGCGACTGCGACTGCGTCTGCGGCTTTCTTGGCGACTCGCGGCGACTGCGGCTCATCTTGTAGACAGAAGGCCTAACCTTCACCCTAATCCCTTCAGTTAAAGTTCCAGCACTTACGACTTCAGGAGAGGGACATTGAAAAGAAATCCCCATGTCACGTGAATGTAGCGTGAACACACTTAACACACACCAGCACAAATACACTGTGTTCTTTCTTACTGGACTGCTGTTGCGACTGCGGCTTTCGGCTGCGACACAATCTGTGGCTGCGACTGCGGCTGAGACTGCGGCTGCGACTGCGTCTGCGACTGCGTCGACAGCGGCGACCTGCGACTCATCTTGTAGACAGAAGGCCTAGCAACCGTAACCTAATCCTTCAGTTAAAGTTCAGCGACTTCCGACTTCAGGGAGGACATCGAAAAAGAAATCCCCATGTCAGTCGTGAATGTAGCGTGAACACACTCTAACATACACCAGCACAAATACACTGTGTTCTTTCTTGCTGGACTGCTGTTCGCGACTGCGGCTGCGACTGCGACTGCTTTATTGCGACTGTGGCTGGGACTGCTGCTGTGTCTCATCTTGTAGACAGAAGGCCTAACCTAACCCTTCTGTTAAAGTTACACACTTACGACTTCAGGAGAGGACATTGAAAAGAAATTCCCATGTCAGTACACGTGAATGTAGCGTGAACACACTTCACCACACACCAGCACAAATACACTGTGTTCTTTCTTACCGGACTGCTGTTGCGACTCTGCGGCTGCGACTCGCGTGCGACTGCGTCTGTGGCTGCGACTGCGGCTGCGACTGCGGCTGCGTCTGCGTCTGCGACTGCCGGCGACAGCGGCGACTGCGGCTCATCTTGTAGACAGAAGGCTACAGTAGCCCTAATCCTTCAGTTAAAAGTTCAGCACTTCACGACTTCAGGAGAGGGACATCGAAAAAAATCCCCATGTCAGTGCGTGAATGTGGCGTGAACACTCTAACATACACCAGCACAAATACCCTGCGTTCTTTCTTACTGGACTGCTGTTGCGACTGCGACTGCGGCTGCGACTGCTTTGCGGCTGTGGCTGGGACTGCTGCTGTGTCTCATCTTGTAGACAGAAGGCCTAACCTAACCCTTCTGTTAAAGTTACACTTACGACTTCAGGAGAGGGACATTGAAAAGAAATCCCCATGTCAGTGCGTGAATGTAGCGTGAACACACTCTAACATACACCAGCACAAATACACTGCGTTCTTTCTTGCTGGACTGCTGTTGCGACTGCGACTGCGGCTGCGTTGCGACTGTGGCTGGGACTGCTGCTGTGTCTCATCTTGTAGACAGAAGGCTAAAACTAACCCTTCTGTTAAAGTTACACACTTACGACTTCAGGAGAGACATTGAAAAGAAATCCCCATGTCAGTGCGTGAATGTAAGCGTGAACACTCTAACATACACCAGCACAAATACACTGTGTTCTTTCTTGCGGACTGCTGTTGCGACTGCAACTACGCGCTGCTGTTGCGACTGTGGCTGGGACTGCTGCTGTGTCTCATCTTGTAGACAAGAAGGCCTAACCCTAACCCCCTTCTGTTAAAGTTGCACACTTACGACTTCAGGAGAGACATTGAAAAAGAAATCCCCATGTCAGTGCGTGAATGTGGCGTGAACACCTCCTAACATACACCAGCACAAATACACTGTGTTCTTTCTTGCGGACTGCTGTTGCGACTGCGGCTGCGCTCGCGACTGCGTCTGCGACTGCGACTGCGTCTGCGATGCGACTGCGGCGACTGCGGCTCATCTTGTAGACAGAAGGCCTAACCGTAACCCTAATCCTTCAGTTAAAGTTCAGCGATTCTGACTTCAGGAGAGGGACATGAAAACAAATCCCCATGTCAGTACGTGAGATGTGGCGTGAACACACTCTAACATACACCAGCACAAATACACTGCGTTCTTTCTGCACTGGACTGCTGTTGCGACTGCGTTTCTGCGACTGCTGTTGCGGCTGTGGCTGGGACTGCTGCTGCGTCATCTTGTAGACAGAAGGCCTAACCGTAACCCTTCTGTTAAAGTTACGCCTTACGACTTCAGGAGAGGGACATTGAAAAGAAATTCCCATGTCGTGCGTGAATGTAGTGTGAACACTTCACCACACACCAGCACAAATACACTGTGTTCTTTCTTGGACTGCTGTTGCGACTGCGGCTGCGACTGCGCGACTGCGACTGCGACTGCGGCTGCGACTGCGTCTGGGCTGCGGCTGCACGACTGCGGCTGCGTCGACTGCGGCGACGCGGCTGACTGCGGCTCATCTTGTAGACAGAGGCTAACCGTAACCTAATCCCTTCAGTTAAAGTTCAGCACTTGCGACTTCAGGAGAGGACATTGAAAAGAAATCCCCATGTCAGTGCGTGAATGTGGCGTGAACACACTTCACCACACACCAGCACAAATACACTGTGTTCTTTCTTACGGACTGCTGTTGCGACTGCGGCTGCGACTGCGACTGCGGCTGCGACTGCGACTGCGACTGCGGCTCATCTTGTAGACAGAAGGCCTAACCGTAACCTAATCCTTCAGTTAAGTTACACAGCCACGACTTCAGGAGGGGACATCGAAAAATCCTTCATGTCAGTACGTGAATGTAGCGTGAACACACCTAACATACACCAGCACAAATACACTGCGTTCTTTCTTGCTGGACTGCTGTTGCGACTGCGACTTCTGCGTCTGCCTACTGTTGCGGCTGCGGCTGGGACTGCTGCTGTGTCTCATCTTGTAGACAGAAGGCCTAACCTAACCCTTCGGTTAAAGTTACACACTTACGACTTCAGGAGAGGGACATTGAAAAGAAATCCCCATGTCAGTACGTGAATGTGGCGTGAACACACTTCACCACACACCAGCACAAATACACTGTGTTCTTTCTTGCACTGGACTGCTGTTGCGACTGCGGCTGCGACTGCCTGTGCCGGCTGCGGCTGGGACTGCTGCTGCGTCTCATCTTGTAGACAGAAGGCCTAACCGTAACCCAACCCTTCTGTTAAAGTTACACACTTACGACTTCAGGAGAGGGACATTGAAAAGAAATCCCCATGTCAGTACGTGAATGGCGTGAACACACTTCACCACACACCAGCACAAATACACTGTGTTCTTTCTTACGGACTGCTGTTGCGACTGCGGCTGCGACTGCGACTGCGACTGCGACTGCGGCTGCGACTGCGGCTCATCTTGTAGACAGAAGGCCTA
>JAAROE010000524.1:0-37692 GCA_036365135.1 Miichthys miiuy | reverse complement strand
CCCAGACAGAGACCCAGACAGACTGGAACTGTACACAGTGAGTCCCACAGACAGTCTTCCAGACAAGGCACGAGTGTGATCTCTAGACAGTCTCCCAGACAGAGACAAAGACAGTCTCTGGGACAGAGGCCCCAGACAGACAGAACACAGACAGTCTCCAGACAGGAGAAGCACAGACAGTCTCCGACAGACAGTCTCCCAGACAGTCTCAGACAGAGCCCACACAGACAGAACACAGACAGTCTCAGACAGTCTTCAGACAGAGGCCTGAGCAGACAGAACACAGACAGTCTCCCAGACAGACTCCCAGACAGTCTCAGAGACTGAGACCAACACAGACAGAGACACAGACAGTCTCAGGGCAGGGCACTGAATGACAGTCCCAGACAGAGAAACACACAGACAGAGACACAGACAGTCTCCCAGACAAGAGGAACTGAAGACAGATCTCCGCAGACTGTCTCCCAGACAGTCTCCCAGACAAACCACACAGACAGAGACACAGACAGTCTCCCCCAGACAGAGACACAGACAGGAGCACAGACCAGACAGTCTCCCAGACAGTCTCCCAGACAGACTCCCAGACAGTCTCGGTGAAACCAACACAGACAGAGACACAGACAGTCTCCAGACAGAGACAAGACAGTCTGGAGACAGAAACCCAGACAATCTTTCAGACTGGACACACACAGAGCGAGACGCAGACAGTCTCAGACAGAGACAAGACAGTCTCAAAGACAGAGGCCCAGACAGACAGAGACACAGACAGTCTCCCCCCAGACAGTATCCCAGACAGGAGGCCAGGGCAGACAGGGCACAGACAGTCTCCCAGACAGAGACACGAACAGAAACCAGACAGTCTCCCAGACAGTCTCCCAGACAGAAGCCACACAGACAGAGACACAGACAGTCCTCACCCGACAGAGGCCCCAGACAGACAGACACAGGTGAGTCTCCGGCAGTCTTCCAGACAGAGAGAGACAGGTCAGTCTCACAGACAGTCTCCCAGACAGAGACAAAAGACAGTCTCAAAGACAGAGGCCCAGACAGACAGGGCAGACAGTCTCCCAGACAGTCTGCAGACAGAACCTAGACAGACAGAGCACCAGACATTCTCACAGACAGTCTACAGACAGAGGTACACAGACAGAGACACAGACAGTCTCCCAGACAGAGAACACAGACAGTCTCCAGACAGTCTCCCAGACAGTCTCCCAGACAGAGAACCCACACAGACAGAGACACAGACAGTCTCCCAGACAGAGAGACAGACAGACAGACACACAGACAGTCTCCCAGACAGTCTCCCAGACAGAGAATCCAGACAGACAGAGACACAGTCAGTCTCCCAGACAGTCTCCAGACAGTCTCAGACAGTCTCCTCAGACAGGACCAGACAGACAGACCACAGACAGTCTTCCAGACAGTCTGTAGACAGAAGACAGACAGACCCAGGGAGCCACAGTCAGTTCTCAGACAGTCTCCCAGACAGAGACCCACAGAAGACAGAGACACAGTCAGTCTCCCAGACAGTCTCCCAGACAGAGGAAACAGACAGTCTCCCAGACAGTCTCCCAGACAGTCTCCCAGACAGAAACCCACAGACAGAGACACAGACAGTCTCCCAGACAGAGACCCAGACAGACAGACACACAGACAGTCTCCCAGACAGTCTTCCAGACAGAGATCAGACAGACAGAGCACAGTCAGTCTCTAGACAGTCTCCCAGACAGAGACAAAGACAGTCTCAAAGACAGAGGCCCAGACAGACAGAGACACAGACAGTCTCCCAGACAGTCTCCCAGACAGAAGACCCAGACAGACAGAGACACAGTCATTCTCCCAGACAGTCTCTAGACAGAGACCGCAGCCAGACAGAAACACAGACAGTCTCCCAGACAGAGCCCAGACAGAGAAACAGACAGTCTCCCAGACAGTCTCCCAGACAGAACCAGACAGACCAGAAACACAGTCAGTCTCCCAGACAGTCTCCCAGACAGAGAAACAGACAGACAGAGACACAGACAGTCTCCAAGACAGTCTCCCAGACAGAGACCCAGACAGGCAGAGACACAGTCAGTCTCCCAGACAGAGACCCACATAGACAGAGACACAGACAGTCTCCCAGACAGAGACAAAGACAGTCTCAAAGACAGAGGCCCAGACAGACAGAGACACAGACAGTCTCCCAGACAGTCTCCCAGACAGAAGACAGACAGACAGAAACACAGTCAGTCTCCCAGACAGTCTCCCAGACAGAGAACCACGCAGACAGAGACACAGACAGTCTCCCAGACAGTCTCCCAGACAGAACACAGACAGACAGAGACACAGACAGTCTCCCAGACAGAGACAAAAACAGTCTCAGACAGAAACAGACAGTCTCCCAGACTGAGACACACACAGACAGAGACACAGACAGTCTCCCAGACAGGAACAAAGACAGTCTCAAAGCCAGAGACCCAAACAGACATGGAGCACAGACAGTCTCCCAGACAGTCTTCCAGACAGAACCCAGATTGACAGAGACACAGTCAGTCTCTAGACAGTCTCCCAGACAGAGCCCACAGTCTCCCAGACAGAGACAAAGACAGTCTCAAAAGACAGAGGCCCAGACAGACAGAAACACAGACAGTCTCCCAGACAGTCTTCCAGACAGAGACCCAGACAGACAGAGCCACAGTCTCCCAGACCAGGGACAAAGACAGTCTCAAAGACAGAGGCCCAGACAGACAGAGACACAGACAGTCTCCCAGACAGTCTCCCAGACAGAGACCAGACAGACAGAGACACAGACAGTCTCCCAGACAGAGAACCAGACAGACAGACACACAGACAGTCTCCAGACAGTCTCCCAGACAGAGACACAGACAGTCTCCAGACAGTCTCCCAGACAGAGACAAAGAAGACAGTCTCAAAGACAGAGGCCCAGACAGACAGAGACACAGACAGTCTCAGACAGAGACCCAGACAGACAGGCAGACAGTCTCCCAGACAGTCTCCCAGACAGAGACCCCACAGAACAGAGACACAGACAGTCTCCCAGACAGAGACCCAGACAGAGACACAGACAGACAGAGACACAGACAGTCTCCCAGACAGGCTCCCAGACAGTCTCCAGGAGTGAAACCAACACAGACAGAACACAGACAGTCTCTGGAGACAGAGACACAGACAGTCTCCCAGACAGAGAAACACACAGACAGAGACACAGACAGTCTCCCAGACAGGAACACAGACAGTCTGAACTGTCTCCCAGACAGTCTCCCAGACAGAAACCCACAGACAGAACACAGACAGTCTCCCAGACAGAGCCAGACAGAGACACAGACAGACAGAGACACAGACAGTCTCAGACAGACTCCCAGACAGTCTCGGAGTGAAACCAACACAGACAGAGACACAGACAGTCTCTAGACAGAGACAAAGACAGTCTCCCAGACAGAAACCCAGACAATCTCAGACTGAGACCCACACAGACGGAGACATACAGACAGTCTCCCAGACAGAGACAAAGACAGTCTCAAAGACAGAGGCAGACAGACAGAACACAGACAGTCTCCCAGACAGTATCCCAGAATGAGACCCAGACAGACAGAACACAGACAGTCTCCCAGACAGAGACACAGACAGTCTAAGACTGTCTCAGACAGATCCCCAGACTGAAACCCACACAGACAGAGACACAGACAGTCTCCAGACAGAGATTGAACAGACAGACACAGACAGTCTCCTGACAGTCTTCCAGACAGAGACACAGTCAGACTCTAGACAGTCTCCCAGACAGAGACAAAGACAGTCTCAAAGACAGAGCCCAGACAGACAGAGACACAGACAGTCTTCCAGACAGTCTGCCAGACAGAACCAGACAGACAGAGACACAGTCATTCTCCCAGACAGTCTCAGACAGAGCACACACAGACAGAGACACAGACAGTCTCCCAGACAGAACACAGACAGTCTCGCAGACAGTCTCCCAGACAGTCTCCCAGACAGAAACCCACACAGAGAGACACAGACAGTCTCCCAGACAGAGAACCAGACAGACAGACACAGACAGTCTCCTGACAGTCTTCCAGACAGAGTCAGACAGACAGAGACACAGTCAGTCTCCAGACAGTCTCCAGACAGAGACAAGACAGTCTCAAAGACAGAGCCCAGACAGACAGAGACACAGACAGTCTCCCAGACAGTCTGCCAGACAGAGAACAGACAGAACACAGTCATTCTCCCAGACAGTCTCTAGACAGAGACCCACGCAGACAGAAACACAGACAGTCCCAGACAGTCTCCCAGACAGAGAAACAGACAGTCTCCCAGACAGTCTCCCAGACAGAGAAACAGACAGACAGAGAACACAGACAGTCTCAAGACAGTCTCTCCAGACAGAGACCCAGACAGGCAGAACACAGTCAGTCTCCCAGACAGAGACCCACACAGACAGAGACACAGACAGTCTCAGACAGAACAGGACAGTCTCAGAGACAGAGACCCAGACAGACAGAGACACAGACAGTACAGACAGAGACAAAAGACAGAAGACCAGACAGACAGAAACACAGACAGTCTCCCAGACAGTCTCCCAGACAGAGAACCCAGCAGACAGAGACACAGACAGTCTCCCAGACAGTCTCCCAGACAGAACACAGACAGACAGAGACACAGACAGTCTCCCAGACAGAGACAAAGACAGTCTCCCAGACAGAAACCAGACAGTCTCAGACAGACACACAGAGCAGAGACACAGACAGTCTCCCAGACAGAGACAAAGACAGTCTCAAGACAGAGACCCAGACAGACAGAGACACAGACAGTCTCCCAGACAGTCTCTCCAGACAGAGACCCAGACAGACAGAGACACAGACAGTCTCCTAGACAGTCTCCCAGACAGAGACCCACACAGTCTCCCAGACAGGGCACACAGACAGTCTCTAGACAGTCTCCCAGACAGAGACCCACAGTCTCCCAGACAGAGACACAGACAGTCTCAAAGACAGAGGCCCAGACAGACAGAAACACAGACAGTCTCACAGACAGTCTTCCAGACAGAGACCCAGACAGAGACCAGACAGTCTCCCAGGGCAGAGACAGAGACAGACTACAGAAAGACAGAGACCCAGACAGTCCACAGACAGTCTCCCAGACAGAGAACCCAGACAGACAGAGACACAGACAGTCTCCCAGACAGTCTCCCAGACAGAGACCCAGACAGACAGAGACACAGACAGTCTCAGACAGAGACCAACACAGACAGAGACACAGACAGTCTCCCAGACAGAGACAGACAGTCTCAAGACAGAGACCCAGACAGACAGAGACACAGACAGTCTCCAGACAGTCTCCCAGACAGAGAACCAGACAGACAGAGACACAGACAGTCTCCCAGACAGTCTCCCAGACAGAGAAACAGACAGACAGAACACAGACAGTCTCCAGACAGTCTCCCAGACAGAGACCCAGACAGGCAAACACAGACAGTCTCCCAGACAGAGACCCACACAGACAGAGACACAGACAGTCTCCCAGACAGAGACAAAGACAGTCTCAAAGACAGAGACCCAGACAGACAGAGACACAGACAGTCTCCCAGACAGTCTCCCAGACAGAGAACCAGACAGACAGAAACACAGTCAGTCTCCCAGACAGTCTCCCAGACAGAGACCCACACAGTCTCCCAGACAGACACAGACAGTCTCCAGACAGTCTCCCAGACAGAGACCACACAGTCTCCCAGACAGAGACAAAGACAGTCTCCAAGACAGAGACCCAGACAGACAGAAACACAGACAGTCTCCCAGACAGTCTTCCAGACAGAGACAGAAGGAGCCACACAGTCTCCCAGACAGAGACAAAGACAGTCTGAAAGACAGAGGCCCAGACAGACAGAGACACAGACAGTCTCCCAGACAGACCCAGACAGACAGAGACACAGTCATCTCCCAGACAGTCTCCCAGACAGAGACCCAGACAGACAGAGACACAGACAGTCTCCCAGACAGAGACCAACATAAACAGAGACACAGACAGTCTCCCAGACAGAGACAAAGACAGTCTCAAAGACAGAGGCCCAGACAGACAGAGACACAGACAGTCTCCAGACAGTCTCCCAGACAGAGAACCAGACAGACAGAAACACAGTCAGTCTCCCAGACAGTCTCCCAGACAGAGAACAGACAGACAGAGACACAGACAGTCTCCAGACAGTCTCCCAGACAGAGAAACAGACAGACAGAGACACAGTCAGTCTCCCAGACAGAGACCCACATAGACAGAGACACAGACAGTCTCCCAGACAGAGACAAAGACAGTCTCAAAGACAGAGGCCCAGACAGACAGAGACACAGACAGTCTCCCAGACAGTCTCCCAGACAGAGAACCAGACAGACAGAAACACAGTCAGTCTCCCAGACAGTCTCCCAGACAGAGAACCACGCAGACAGAGACACAGACAGTCTCCCAGACAGTCTCCCAGACAGAGACACAGACAGACAGAGACACAGACAGTCTCCCAGACAGAGACAAAAACAGTCTCCCAGACAGAAACCCAGACAGTCTCCCAGACTGAGACACACAGACAGAGACAGACAGTCTCCCAGACAGAGACAAAGACAGTCTCAAAGACAGAGACCCAGACAGACAGAGACACAGACAGTCTCCCAGACAGTCTTCCAGACAGAGACCCAGACAGACAGAGACACAGTCAGTCTCCTAGACAGTCTCCCAGACAGAGACCCACACAGTCTCCCAGACAGAGACAAAGACAGTCTCAAAGACAGAGGCCCAGACAGACAGAGACACAGACAGTCTCCCAGACAGTCTCCCAGACAGAGACCCAGACAGACAGAGACACAGTCAGTCTCCCAGACAGTCTCCCAGACAGAGACCCAGACAGACAGAGACACAGACAGTCTCCCAGACAGAGACCAGACAGAAACAGAGACACAGACAGTCTCCCAGACAGAAACCCAGACAGTCTCCCAGACTGAGACACACACAGACAGAGACACAGACAGTCTCCCAGACAGAGACAAAGACAGTCTCAAAGCCAGAGACCCAAACAGACAGAGACACAGACAGTCTCCCAGACAGTCTTCCAGACAGAGACCCAGATTGACAGAGACACAGTCAGTCTCCTAGACAGTCTCCCAGACAGAGACCCACACAGTCTCCCAGACAGAGACAAAGACAGTCTCAAAGACAGAGGCCCAGACAGACAGAGACACAGACAGTCTCCCAGACAGTCTCCCAGACAGAGACCCAGACAGACAGAGACACAGTCATTCTCCCAGACAGTCTCCCAGACAGAGACCCAGACAGGCAGAGACACAGCCAGTCTCCCAGACAGAGACCAACATAAACAGAGACACAGACAGTCTCCCAGACAGAGACAAAGACAGTCTCAAAGACAGAGGCCCAGACAGACAGAGACACAGACAGTCTCCCAGACAGTCTCCCAGACAGAGAACCAGACAGACAGAAACACACAGTCAGTCCCAGACAGTCTCCCAGACAGAGAAACAGACAGACAGAGACACAGACAGTCTCCAAGACAGTCTCCCAGACAGAGACCCAGACAGGCAGAGACACAGTCAGTCTCCCAGACAGAGACCCACAGAGACAGAGACACAGACAGTCTCCCAGACAGAGACAAAGACAGTCTCAAAGACAGAGGCCCAGACAGACAGAGACACAGACAGTCTCCCAGACAGTCTCCCAGACAGAGAACCAGACAGACAGAAACACAGTCAGTCTCCCAGACAGTCTCCCAGACAGAGACTACGCAGACAGAGACACAGACAGTCTCCCAGACAGTCTCCCAGACAGAGACACAGACAGACAGACACACAGACAGTCTCCCAGACAGAGACAAAAACAGTCTCCCAGACTGAGTCACACACAGACAGAGACACAGACAGTCTCCCAGACAGAGACAAAGACAGTCTCAAAGACAGAGACTCAAACAGACAGAACACAGACAGTCTCCCAGACAGTCTTCCAGACAGAGACCCAGACAGACAGAGACACAGTCAGTCTCCAGACAGTCTCCCAGACAGAGACCCACGCAGACAGAGACACAGACAGTCTCCCAGACAGAGACACAGACAGTCTCCCAGACAGTCTCCCAGACAGAGACCCAGACAGACAGAGACACAGTCAGTCTAGACAGTCTCCCAGACAGAGACCCACAGTCTCCCAGACAGAGACAAAGACAGTCTCAAAGACAGAGGCCCAGACAGACAGAAACACAGACAGTCTCCCAGACAGTCTTCCAGACAGAGACCCAGACAGACAGAGACACAGTCAGTCTCACAGACAGAGACAAAGACAGTCTCAAAGACAGAGACCCAAACAGACAGAGACACAGACAGTCTCCCAGACAGTCTTCCAGACAGAGCCCAGACAGACAGAGACCACACAGTCTCCCAGACAGGAGACAAAGACAGTCTGAAAGACAGAGGCCCAGACAGACAGAGACACAGACAGTCTCCCAGACAGTCTCCCAGACAGAGACCCACACAGTCTCCCAGACAGAGACAAAGACAGTCTCAAAGACAGAGGCCCAGACAGACAGAAACACAGACAGTCTCCCAGACAGTCTTCCAGACAGAGACCCAGACAGACAGAGACACAGTCAGTCTCACAGACAGTCTCCCAGACAGAGACCCACGCAGACAGAGACACAGACAGTCTCCCAGACAGAGACACAGACAGTCTCCCAGACAGAGACACAGACAGTCTCCCAGACTAAAACCCAGACAGAGACACAGACAGACAGAAACACAGACAGTCTCCCAGACAGTCTTCCAGACAGAGACCCAAACAGACTGAGACACAGTCAGTCTACCAGACAGTCTCACAGACAGAGACCCACACAGACAGAGACACAGACAGTCTCCCAGACAGAGAAACACACAGACAGAGACACAGACAGTCTCCCAGACAGAGACAAAGACAGTCTCAAAGACAGAGGCCCAGACAGACAGAGACACAGACAGTCTCCCAGACAGTCTCCCAGACAGAGAACCAGACAGACAGAAACACAGTCAGTCTCCCAGACAGTCTCCCAGACAGAGAACCACGCAGACAGAGACACAGACAGTCTCCAGACAGTCTCCCAGACAGAGACACAGACAGACAGAGACACAGACAGTCTCCCAGACAGAACAAAACAGTCTCCCAGACAGAAACCCAGACAGTCTCCCAGACTGAGACACACACAGACAGAGACACAGACAGTCTCCCAGACAGAGACAAAGACAGTCTCAAAGCCAGAGACCCAAACAGACAGAGACACAGACAGTCTCCCAGACAGTCTTCCAGACAGAGACCCAGATTGACAGAGACACAGTCAGTCTCCTAGACAGTCTCCCAGACAGAGACCCACACAGTCTCCCAGACAGAGACAAAGACAGTCTCAAAGACAGAGGCCCAGACAGACAGAAACACAGACAGTCTCCCAGACAGTCTTCCCAGACAGACCCAGACAGAGAGGCCACACAGTCTCCCAGACAGAACAAAGACAGTCTGAAAGACAGAGGCCCAGACAGACAGAGAGACACAGACAGTCTCCCAGACAGTCTCCCAGACAGAGACCCAGACAGGCAGAGACACAGCCAGTCTCCCAGACAGAGACCCAGACAGACAGACACACAGACAGTCTCCCTGACAGTCTTCCAGACAGAGACACAGTCAGTCTCCTAGACAGTCTCCCAGACAGAGACAAAGACAGTCTCAAAGACAGAGGCCCAGACAGACAGAGACACAGACAGTCTCCCAGACAGAGACACAGACAGTCTTGCAGACTGTCTCCCAGACAGTCTCCCAGACTGAAACCCACACAGACAGAGACACAGACAGTCTCCCAGACAGAGACCCAGACAGAGACACAGACAGACAGAGACACAGACAGTCTCCCAGACAGACTCCCAGACAGTCTCCCGGAGTGAAACCAACACAGACAGAGACACAGACAGTCTCCTAGACAGAGACACAGACAGTCTCCCAGACAGAGAAACACACAGACAGAGACACAGAAAGTCTCCCAGACAGAGACACAGACAGTCTCGCAGACTGTCTCCCAGACAGTCTCCCAGACTGAAACCCACACAGACAGAGACACAGACAGTCTCCCAGACAGAGACCCAGACAGAGACACAGACAGACAGAGACACAGACAGTCTCCCAGAAAGACTCCCAGACAGTCTCCCGGAGTGAAACCAACACAGACAGAGACACAGACAGTCTCCTAGACAGAGACAAAGACAGTCTCCCAGACAGAAACCCAGACAATCTTTCAGACTGAGACCCACACAGACGGAGACATAGACAGTCTCCCAGACAGAGACAAAGACAGTCTCAAAGACAGAGGCCCAGACAGACAGAGACACAGACAGTCTCCCAGACAGTATCCCAGAATGAGACCCAGACAGACAGAGACACAGACAGTCTCCCAGACAGAGACACAGACAGTCTCGCAGACTGTCTCCCAGACAGTCTCCCAGACTGAAACCCACACAGACAGAGACACAGACAGTCTCACAGACAGAGACCCAGACAGACAGACACACAGACAGTCTCCCTGACAGTCTTCCAGACAGAGACACAGTCAGTCTCCTAGACAGTCTCCCAGACAGAGACAAAGACAGTCTCAAAGACAGAGGCCCAGACAGACAGAGACACAGACAGTCTTCCAGACAGTCTGCCAGACAGAGACCTAGACAGACAGATACACAGTCATTCTCCCAGACAGTCTCCCAGACAGAGACACACACAGACAGAGACACAGACAGTCTCCCAGACAGAGACACAGACAGTCTCGCAGACTGTCTCCCAGACAGTCTCCCAGACTGAAACCCACACAGACAGAGACACAGACAGTCTCCCAGACAGAGACCCAGACAGACAGACACACAGACAGTCTCCCTGACAGTCTTCCAGACAGAGATCCAGACAGACAGAGACACAGTCAGTCTCCTAGACAGTCTCCCAGACAGAGACAAAGACAGTCTCAAAGACAGAGGCCCAGACAGACAGAGACACAGACAGTCTTCCAGACAGTCTGCCAGACAGAGACCCAGACAGACAGAGACACAGTCATTCTCCCAGACAGTCTCCTAGACAGAGACCCACGCAGACAGAAACACAGACAGTCTCCCAGACAGTCTCCCAGACAGAGAAACAGACAGTCTCCCAGACAGTCTCCCAGACAGAGAAACAGACAGACAGAGACACAGACAGTCTCCAAGACAGTCTCCCAGACAGAGACCCAGACAGGCAGAGACACAGTCAGTCTCCCAGACAGAGACCCACATAGACAGAGACACAGACAGTCTCCCAGACAGAGACAAAGACAGTCTCAAAGACAGAGGCCCAGACAGACAGAGACACAGACAGTCTCCCAGACAGAGACAAAGACAGAGAACCAGACAGACAGAAACACAGTCAGTCTCCCAGACAGTCTCCCAGACAGAGAACCACGCAGACAGAGACACAGACAGTCTCCCAGACAGTCTCCCAGACAGAGACACAGACAGACAGAGACACAGACAGTCTCCCAGACAGAGACAAAAACAGTCTCCCAGACAGAAACCCAGACAGTCTCCCAGACTGAGACACACACAGACAGAGACACAGACAGTCTCCCAGACAGAGACAAAGACAGTCTCAAAGCCAGAGACCCAAACAGACATAGACACAGACAGTCTCCCAGACAGTCTTCCAGACAGAGACCCAGACAGACAGAGACACAGTCAGTCTCCTAGACAGTCTCCCAGACAGAGACCCACACAGTCTCCCAGACAGAGACACAGTCAGTCTCCTAGACAGTCTCCCAGACAGAGACCCACACAGTCTCCCAGACAGAGACAAAGACAGTCTCAAAGACAGAGGCCCAGACAGACAGAAACACAGACAGTCTCCCAGACAGTCTTCCAGACAGAGACCCAGACAGAGAGAGACCCACACAGTCTCCCAGACAGAGACAAAGACAGTCTGAAAGACAGAGGCCCAGACAGACAGAGACACAGACAGTCTCCCAGACAGTCTCCCAGACAGAGACCCAGACAGACAGAGACACAGTCATTCTCCCAGACAGTCTCCCAGACAGAGACCCAGACAGGCAGAGACACAGTCAGTCTCCCAGACAGAGACCAACATAAACAGAGACACAGACAGTCTCCCAGACAGAGACAAAGACAGTCTCAAAGACAGAGGCCCAGACAGACAGAGACACAGACAGTCTCCCAGACAGTCTCCCAGACAGAGAACCAGACAGACAGAAACACAGTCAGTCTCCCAGACAGTCTCCCAGACAGAGAAACAGACAGACAGAGACACAGACAGTCTCCAAGACAGTCTCCCAGACAGAGACCCAGACAGGCAGAGACACAGTCAGTCTCCCAGACAGAGACCCACATAGACAGAGACACAGACAGTCTCCCAGACAGAGACAAAGACAATCTCAAAGACAGAGGCCCAGACAGACAGAGACACAGACAGTCTCCCAGACAGTCTCCCAGACAGAGAACCAGACAGACAGAAACACAGTCAGTCTCCCAGACAGTCTCCCAGACAGAGAACTACGCAGACAGAGACACAGACAGTCTCCCAGACAGTCTCCCAGACAGAGACACAGACAGACAGAGACACAGACAGTCTCCCAGACAGAGACAAAAACAGTCTCCCAGACAGAAACCCAGACAGTCTCCCAGACTGAGACACACACAGACAGAGACACAGACAGTCTCCCAGACAGAGACAAAGACAGTCTCAAAGCCAGAGACCCAAACAGACATAGACACAGACAGTCTCCCAGACAGTCTTCCAGACAGAGACCCAGATTGACAGAGACACAGTCAGTCTCCTAGACAGTCTCCCAGACAGAGACCCACACAGTCTCCCAGACAGAGACAAAGACAGTCTGAAAGACAGAGGCCCAGACAGACAGAGACACAGACAGTCTCCCAGACAGTCTCCCAGACAGAGACCCAGACAGACAGAGACAGTCTCCCAGACAGTCTCCCAGACAGAGACCCAGACAGGCAGAGACACAGTCAGTCTCCCAGACAGAGACCAACATAAACAGAGACACAGACAGTCTCCCAGACAGAGACAAAGACAGTCTCAAAGACAGAGGCCCAGACAGACAGAGACACAGACAGTCTCCCAGACAGTCTCCCAGACAGAGAACCAGACAGACAGAGACACAGTCAGTCTCCCAGACAGTCTCCCAGACAGAGAACAGACAGACAGAGACACAGACAGTCTCCAAGACAGTCTCCCAGACAGAGACCCAGACAGGCAGAGACACAGTCAGTCTCCCAGACAGAGACCCACATAGACAGAGACACAGACAGTCTCCCAGACAGAGACAAAGACAGTCTCAAAGACAGAGGCCCAGACAGACAGAGACACAGACAGTCTCCCAGACAGTCTCCCAGACAGAGAACCAGACAGACAGAAACACAGTCAGTCTCCCAGACAGTCTCCCAGACAGAGAACTACAGACAGAGACACAGACAGTCTCCCAGACAGTCTCCCAGACAGAGACACACACAGACAGAGACACAGACAGTCTCCCAGACAGAGACAAAGACAGTCTCCCAGACTGAGTCACACACAGACAGAGCACAGACAGTCTCCCAGACAGAGACAAAGACAGTCTCAAAGACAGAGACTCAAACAGACAGAAACACAGACAGTCTCCCAGACACTCTTCCAGACAGAGACCCAGACATACAGAGACACAGTCAGTCTCACAGACAGTCTCCCAGACAGAGACCCACGCAGACAGAGACACAGTCAGTCTCCCAGACAGAGACACAGACAGTCTCCCAGACAGTCTCCCAGACAGAGACCCAGATTGACAGAGACACAGTCAGTCTCCTAGACAGTCTCCCAGACAGAGACCCACACAGTCTCCCAGACAGAGACAAAGACAGTCTCAAAGACAGAGGCCCAGACAGACAGAAACACAGACAGTCTCCCAGACAGTCTTCCAGACAGAGACCCAGACAGACAGAGACACAGTCAGTCTCACAGACAGAGACAAAGACAGTCTCAAAGCCAGAGACCCAAACAGACAGAGACACAGACAGTATCCCAGACAGTCTTCCAGACAGAGACCCAGACAGACAGAGACCCACACAGTCTCCCAGACAGAGACAAAGACAGTCTGAAAGACAGAGGCCCAGACAGACAGAGACACAGACAGTCTCCCAGACAGTCTCCCAGACAGAGACCCACACAGTCTCCCAGACAGAGACAAAGACAGTCTCAAAGACAGAGGCCCAGACAGACAGAAACACAGACAGTCTCCCAGACAGTCTTCCAGACAGAGACCCAGACATACAGAGACACAGTCAGTCTCACAGACAGTCTCCCAGACAGAGACCCACGCAGACAGAGACACAGTCAGTCTCCCAGACAGAGACACAGACAGTCTCCCAGACAGAGACACAGACAGTCTCCCAGACTAAAACCCAGACAGAGACACAGACAGACAGAAACACAGACAGTCTCCCAGACAGTCTTCCAGACAGAGACCCAAACAGACTGAGACACAGTCAGTCTACCAGACAGTCTCACAGACAGAGACCCACACAGACAGAGACACAGACAGTCTCCCAGACAGAGAAACACACAGACAGAGACACAGACAGTCTCCCAGACAGAGACAAAGACAGTCTCAAAGACAGAGGCCCAGACAGACAGAGACACAGACAGTCTCCCAGACAGTCTCCCAGACAGAGAACCAGACAGACAGAAACACAGTCAGTCTCCCAGACAGTCTCCCAGACAGAGAACCACGCAGACAGAGACACAGACAGTCTCCAGGACAGTCTCCCAGACAGAGACACAGACAGACAGAGACACAGACAGTCTCCCAGACAGAGACAAAAACAGTCTCCCAGACAGAAACCCAGACAGTCTCCCAGACTGAGACACACACAGACAGAGACACAGACAGTCTCCCAGACAGAGACAAAGACAGTCTCAAAGCCAGAGACCCAAACAGACATAGACACAGACAGTCTCCCAGACAGTCTTCCAGACAGAGACCCAGATTGACAGAGACACAGTCAGTCTCTAGACAGTCTCCCAGACAGAGACCCACAGTCTCCCAGACAGAGACAAAGACAGTCTCAAAGACAGAGGCCCAGACAGACAGAAACACAGACAGTCTCCCAGACAGTCTTCCAGACAGGAGACCCAGACAGAGAGACACAGACAGTCTCCCAGACAGAGACAAAGACAGTCTGAAAGACAGAGGCCCAGACAGACAGAGACACAGACAGTCTCCCAGACAGTCTCCCAGACAGAGACCCAGACAGACAGAGACACAGACAGTCTCCCAGACAGAGACCCAGACAGACAGACACACAGACAGTCTCCAGACAGTCTTCCAGACAGAGACACAGACAGTCTCCTAGACAGTCTCCCAGACAGAGACAAAGACAGTCTCAAAGACAGAGGCCCAGACAGACAGAGACACAGACAGTCTCCCAGACAGAGACACAGACAGTCACAGACAGTCTCCCAGACAGTCTCCCAGACAGAAACCCACACAGACAGAGACACAGACAGTCTCCCAGACAGACCCAGACAGAGACACAGACAGACAGAGACACAGACAGTCTCCCAGACAGACTCCCAGACAGTCTCCCGGAGTGAAACCAACACAGACAGAGACACAGACAGTCTCCTAGACAGAGACACAGACAGTCTCCCAGACAGAGAAACACACAGACAGAGACACAGAAAGTCTCCCAGACAGAGACACAGACAGTCTCGCAGACTGTCTCCCAGACAGTCTCCCAGACTGAAACCCACACAGACAGAGACACAGACAGTCTCCCAGACAGAGACCCAGACAGAGACACAGACAGACAGAGACACAGACAGTCTCCCAGAAAGACTCCCAGACAGTCTCCCGGAGTGAAACCAACACAGACAGAGACACAGACAGTCTCTAGACAGAGAACAAAGACAGTCTCCCAGACAGAAGCAGACAATCTTTCAGACTGAGACCCACACAGACGGAGACATAGACAGTCTCCCAGACAGAGACAAAGACAGTCTCAAAGACAGAGGCCCAGACAGACAGAGACACAGACAGTCTCCCAGACAGTATCCCAGAATGAGACCCAGACAGACAGAGACACAGACAGTCTCCAGACAGAGACACAGACAGTCTACAGACTGTCTCCCAGACAGTCTCCCAGACTGAAACCCACACAGACAGAGACACAGACAGTCTCCCAGACAGAGACCCAGACAGACAGACACACAGACAGTCTCCCTGACAGTCTTCCAGACAGAGACACAGTCAGTCTCTAGACAGTCTCCCAGACAGAGACAAAGACAGTCTCAAGACAGAGGCCCAGACAGACAGAGACACAGACAGTCTTCCAGACAGTCTGCCAGACAGAGACCTAGACAGACAGAGACACAGTCATTCTCCAGACAGTCTCCCAGACAGAGACACACACAGACAGAGACACAGACAGTCTCCCAGACAGAGACACAGACAGTCTAGACTGTCTCCCAGACAGTCTCCCAGACTGAAACCCACACAGACAGAGACACAGACAGTCTCCCAGACAGAGACCCAGACAGACAGACACACAGACAGTCTCCCTGACAGTCTTCCAGACAGAGATCCAGACAGACAGAGACACAGTCAGTCTCCTAGACAGTCTCCCAGACAGAGACAAAGACAGTCTCAAAGACAGAGGCCCAGACAGACAGAGACACAGACAGTCTTCCAGACAGTCTGCCAGACAGAGACCCAGACAGACAGAGACACAGTCATTCTCCCAGACAGTCTCCTAGACAGAGACCCACGCAGACAGAAACACAGACAGTCTCCCAGACAGTCTCCCAGACAGAGAAACAGACAGTCTCCCAGACAGTCTCCCAGACAGAGAAACAGACAGACAGAGACACAGACAGTCTCAGACAGTCTCCAGACAGAGACCCAGACAGGCAGAGACACAGTCAGTCTCCCAGACAGAGACCCACATAGACAGAGACACAGACAGTCTCCCAGACAGAGACAAAGACAGTCTCAAAGACAGAGGCCCAGACAGACAGAGACACAGACAGTCTCCCAGACAGAGACAAAGACAGAGAACCAGACAGACAGAAACACAGTCAGTCTCCCAGACAGTCTCCCAGACAGAGAACCACGCAGACAGAGACACAGACAGTCTCCCAGACAGTCTCCCAGACAGAGACACAGACAGACAGAGACACAGACAGTCTCCCAGACAGAGACAAAAACAGTCTCCCAGACAGAAACCCAGACAGTCTCCCAGACTGAGACACACACAGACAGAGACACAGACAGTCTCCCAGACAGAGACAAAGACAGTCTCAAAGCCAGAGACCCAAACAGACATAGACACAGACAGTCTCCCAGACAGTCTTCCAGACAGAGACCCAGATTGACAGAGACACAGTCAGTCTCCTAGACAGTCTCCCAGACAGAGACCCACACAGTCTCCCAGACAGAGACACAGTCAGTCTCCTAGACAGTCTCCCAGACAGAGACCCACACAGTCTCCCAGACAGAGACAAAGACAGTCTCAAAGACAGAGGCCCAGACAGACAGAAACACAGACAGTCTCCCAGACAGTCTTCCAGACAGAGACCCAGACAGAGAGAGACCCACACAGTCTCCCAGACAGAGACAAAGACAGTCTCAAAGACAGAGGCCCAGACAGACAGAGACACAGACAGTCTCCCAGACAGTCTCCCAGACAGAGACCCAGACAGACAGAGACACAGACAGTCTCCCAGACAGTCTCCCAGACAGAGACCCAGACAGACAGAGACACAGCCAGTCTCCCAGACAGAGACCAACATAAACAGAGACACAGACAGTCTCCCAGACAGAGACAAAGACAGTCTCAAAGACAGAGGCCCAGACAGACAGAGACACAGACAGTCTCCCAGACAGTCTCCCAGACAGAGAACCAGACAGACAGAAACACAGTCAGTCTCCCAGACAGTCTCCCAGACAGAGAAACAGACAGAC
The DNA here is from genome assembly GCA_036365135.1 of Miichthys miiuy. Taxonomy (NCBI): domain Eukaryota; kingdom Metazoa; phylum Chordata; class Actinopteri; family Sciaenidae; genus Miichthys; species Miichthys miiuy. The sequence goes on along the minus strand of JAAROE010000524.1, from coordinate 19,652 downwards.
AGAGACACAGACAGTCTCCAAGACAGTCTCCCAGACAGAGACCCAGACAGGCAGAGACACAGTCAGTCTCCCAGACAGAGACCCACAGACAGAGACACAGACAGTCTCCCAGACAGAGACAAAGACAATCTCAAAGACAGAGGCCCAGACAGACAGAGACACAGACAGTCTCCCAGACAGTCTCCCAGACAGAGACCAGACAGACAGAAACACAGTCAGTCTCCCAGACAGTCTCCCAGACAGAGAACCACACAGACAGAGACACAGACAGTCTCCCAGACAGTCTCCCAGACAGAGACACAGACAGACAGAGACACAGACAGTCTCCAGACAGGAACAAAGACAGTCTCCCAGACAGAAACCCAGACAGTCTCCCAGACTGAGACACACAGACAGAGACACAGACAGTCTCCCAGACAGAGACAAAGACAGTCTCAAAGACAGAGACCCAAACAGACAGAGACACAGACAGTCTCCAGACAGTCTTCCAGACAAGACCCAGATTGACAGAACAGTCAGTCTCTAGACAGTCTCCCAGACAGAGACACACAGTCTCCCAGACAGAGACAAAGACAGTCTGAAAGACAGAGGCCCAGACAGACAGAGACACAGACAGTCTCCCAGACAGTCTCCCAGACAGAGACCCAGACAGACAGAGACACAGTCATTCTCCCAGACAGTCTCCCAGACAGAGACCCAGACAGGCAGAGACACAGTCAGTCTCCCAGACAGAGACCAACATAAACAGAGACACAGACAGTCTCCCAGACAGAGACAAAGACAGTCTCAAAGACAGAGCCCAGACAGACAGAGACACAGACAGTCTCCCAGACAGTCTCCAGACAGAACCAGACAGACAGAAACACAGTCAGTCTCCCAGACAGTCTCCCAGACAGAGAAACAGACAGACAGAGACAGACAGTCTCCAGACAGTCTCCCAGACAGAGACCCAGACAGACAGAGACACAGACAGTCTCCCAGACAGAGACCCACATAGACAGAGACACAGACAGTCTCCCAGACAGAGACAAAGACAGTCTCAAAGACAGAGGCCCAGACAGACAGAGACACAGACAGTCTCCCAGACAGTCTCCCAGACAGAGAACCACGCAGACAGAGACACAGACAGTCTCCCAGACAGTCTCCCAGACAGAGACACAGACAGACAGACACACAGACAGTCTCCCAGACAGAGACAAAAACAGTCTCCCAGACAGTCACACACAGACAGAGACACAGACAGTCTCCCAGACAGAGACACGACAGTCTCAGACAGTCTCCCAGACAGTCTCCCAGACAGAGACAAAGACAGTCTCAAAGACAGAGGCCCAGACAGACAGAGACACAGACAGTCTCCCAGACAGTCTCCCAGACAGAGACCACACAGTCTCCCAGACAGAGACAAAGACAGTCTCAAAGACAGAGGCAGACAGACAGAGACACAGACAGTCTCCCAGACAGTCTTCCAGACAGAGACCCAGACAGACAGAGACACAGTCAGTCTCAGACAGTCTCCCAGACAGAGACAGACAGAGACACAGTCTCCCAGACAGAACACAGACAGTCTCCCAGACAGAACCAGACAGTCTCCAGACAGAAACCAGACAGAGACACAGACAGACAGAAACACAGACAGTCTCCAGACAGTCTTCCAGACAGAGACCCAGACAGACAGAGACACGAGTCACCCAGACAGTCTCACAGACAGAGACCCAGACAGACAGAGACACAGACAGTCTCCCAGACAGAAACACACAGACAGAGACACAGACAGTCTCCCAGACAGAGACAAAGACAGTCTCAAAGACAGAGGCCCAGACAGACAGAGACACAGACAGTCTCCCAGACAGTCTCCCAGACAGAGAACCAGACAGACAGAAACACAGTCAGTCTCCCAGACAGTCTCCCAGACAGAGAACCACGCAGACAGAGACACAGACAGTCTCAGGACAGTCTCCCAGACAGAACACAGACAGACAGAGCAGACAGTCTCTCCCAGACAGAGACAAAACAGTCTCCCAGACAGAAACCCAGACAGTCTCCCAGACAGAGACACACACACAGACAGAGACACAGACAGTCTCCCAGACAGAGACAAGACAGTCTCAAAGACAGAGACCCAAGACAGACAGAGACACAGACAGTCTCCCAGACAGTCTTCCAGACAGAGACCCAGATTGACAGAGACACAGTCAGTCTCCTAGACAGTCTCCCAGACAGAGACCCACACAGTCTCCCAGACAGAGACAAAGACAGTCTCAAGACAGAGGCCCAGACAGACAGAAACACAGACAGTCTCCCAGACAGTCTTCCAGACAGAGACCCAGACAGAGAGACACACACAGTCTCCCAGACAGAGACAAAGACAGTCTGAAAGCAGAGGCCCAACAGACAGAGACACAGACAGTCTCCCAGACAGTCTCCCAGACAGAGACCCAGACAGACAGAGACACAGACAGTCTCCCAGACAGAGACCCAGACAGACAGACACACAGACAGTCTCCCTGACAGTCTTCCAGACAGAGACACAGTCAGTCTCCTAGACAGTCTCCCAGACAGAGACAAAGACAGTCTCAAAGACAGAGGCCCAGACAGACAGAGACACAGACAGTCTCCCAGACAGAGACACAGACAGTCTGCAGACAGTCTCCCAGACAGTCTCCCAGACAGAAACCCACACAGACAGAACACAGACAGTCTCCCAGACAGAGACCAGACAGAGACCCAGACAGACAGAGACACAGACAGTCTCCCAGACAGACTCCCAGACAGTCTCCCGGAGTGAAACCAACACAGACAGAGACACAGACAGTCTCCCAGACAGAGACACAGACAGTCTCCCAGACAGAGAAACACACAGACAGAGACACAGACAGTCTCCCAGACAGAGACACAGACAGTCTCCCAGACAGTCTCCCAGACAGTCTCCCAGACAGAGACCCACACAGACAGAGACACAGACAGTCTCCCAGACAGGGCCAGACAGAGACAGACAGACAGAGACACAGACAGTCTCCCAGACAGACTCCCAGACAGTCTCGGAGTGAAACCAACACAGACAGAGACACAGACAGTCTCCTAGACAGAGACAGACAGTCTCAGACAGAAACCCAGACAATCTTCCAGACTGAGACCCACACAGACGGAGACACAGACAGTCTCCCAGACAGAGACAAAGACAGTCTCAAAGACAGAGGCCCAGACAGACAGAGACACAGACAGTCTCCCAGACAGTCTCCCAGACAGAGACCAGACAGACAGAGACACAGACAGTCTCCCAGACAGAGACACAGACAGTCTCGCAGACTGTCTCCCAGACAGTCTCCCAGACTGAAACCCACACAGACAGAGACACAGACAGTCTCACAGACAGAGACCCAGACAGACAGACACACAGACAGTCTCCCTGACAGTCTTCCAGACAGAGACACAGTCAGTCTCCTAGACAGTCTCCCAGACAGAGACAAAGACAGTCTCAAAGACAGAGGCCCAGACAGACAGAGACACAGACAGTCTTCCAGACAGTCTGCCAGACAGAGACCTAGACAGACAGATACACAGTCATTCTCCCAGACAGTCTCCCAGACAGAGACACACACAGACAGAGACACAGACAGTCTCCCAGACAGAGACACAGACAGTCTAGACTGTCTCCCAGACAGTCTCCCAGACTGAAACCCACACAGACAGAGACACAGACAGTCTCCCAGACAGAGACCCAGACAGACAGACACACAGACAGTCTCCCTGACAGTCTTCCAGACAGAGATCCAGACAGACAGAGACACAGTCAGTCTCCTAGACAGTCTCCCAGACAGAGACAAAGACAGTCTCAAAGACAGAGGCCCAGACAGACAGAGACACAGACAGTCTTCCAGACAGTCTGCCAGACAGAGACCCAGACAGACAGAGACACAGTCATTCTCCCAGACAGTCTCCCAGACAGAGACCCACACAGACAGAGACACAGACAGTCTCCCAGACAGTCTCCCAGACAGAGAAACAGACAGTCTCCCAGACAGTCTCCCAGACAGAGAAACAGACAGACAGAGACACAGACAGTCTCCCAGACAGTCTCCAGACAGAGACCCAGACAGGCAGAGACACAGTCAGTCTCCAGACAGAGACCACATAGACAGAGACACAGACAGTCTCCCAGACAGAGACACAGACAGTCTCCCAAAGACAGAGCCCAGACAGACAGAACACAGACAGTCTCCCAGACAGTCTTCCAGAGACAGAGCAAACAGACAGAGACACAGTCAGTCTACCAGACAGTCTCACAGACAGAGACCCACACAGACAGAGACACAGACAGTCTCCCAGACAGAGAAACACACAGACAGAGACACAGACAGTCTCCCAGACAGAGACAAAGACAGTCTCAAAGACAGAGGCCCAGACAGACAGAGACACAGACAGTCTCCCAGACAGTCTCCCAGACAGAGAACCAGACAGACAGAAACACAGTCAGTCTCCCAGACAGTCTCCCAGACAGAGAACCACGCAGACAGAGACACAGACAGTCTCCAGGACAGTCTCCCAGACAGAGACACAGACAGACAGAGACACAGACAGTCTCCCAGACAGAGACAAAGACAGTCTCCCAGACAGAAACCCAGACAGTCTCCCAGACTGAGACACACACAGACAGAGACACAGACAGTCTCCCAGACAGAGACAAAGACAGTCTCAAAGCCAGAGACCCAAACAGACATAGACACAGACAGTCTCCCAGACAGTCTTCCAGACAGAGACCCAGACAGACAGAACACAGTCAGTCTCTAGACAGTCTCCCAGACAGAGACCACACAGACCCAGACAGAGACAGACAGTCTCAAGACAGAGGCCCAGACAGACAGAAACACAGACAGTCTCCCAGACAGTCTTCCAGACAGAGACCCAGACAGAGAGAGACCCACACAGTCTCCCAGACAGAGACAAAGACAGTCTGAAAGACAGAGGCCCAGACAGACAGAGACACAGACAGTCTCCCAGACAGTCTCCCAGACAGAGACCCAGACAGGCAGAGACACAGCCAGTCTCCCAGACAGAGACCCAGACAGACAGACACACAGACAGTCTCCCTGACAGTCTTCCAGACAGAGACACAGTCAGTCTCCTAGACAGTCTCCCAGACAGAGACAAAGACAGTCTCAAAGACAGAGGCCCAGACAGACAGAGACACAGACAGTCTCCCAGACAGAGACACAGACAGTCTTGCAGACTGTCTCCCAGACAGTCTCCCAGACTGAAACCCACACAGACAGAGACACAGACAGTCTCCCAGACAGAGACCCAGACAGAGACACAGACAGACAGAGACACAGACAGTCTCCCAGACAGACTCCCAGACAGTCTCCCGGAGTGAAACCAACACAGACAGAGACACAGACAGTCTCCTAGACAGGGCACAGACATCTCCCAGACAGAAGACACACAGACAGAGACACAGAAAGTCTCCCAGCAGAGAGACACAGACAGTCACCAGACTGTCTCAGACAGTCTCCCAGACTAAACCCACACAGACAGAGACACAGACAGTCTCCCAGACAGAGACCCAGACAGAGACACAGACAGACAGAGACACAGACAGTCTCCCAGAAAGACTCCCAGACAGTCTCCCGGAGTGAAACCAACACAGACAGAGACACAGACAGTCTCTAGACAGAGACAAAGACAGTCTCCCAGACAGAAACCAGACAATCTTTCAGACTGGGAGACCCACAGGCAGAGACATAGACATTCTCCCAGACAGAGACAAAGACAGTCTCAAAGACAGAGGCCCAGACAGACAGAGACACAGACAGTCTCCCAGACAGTATCCCAGAATGAGACCCAGACAGACAGAGACACAGACAGTCTCCCAGACAGAGACACAGACAGTCTCGCAGACTGTCTCCCAGACAGTCTCCCAGACTGAAACCCACACAGACAGAGACACAGACAGTCACAGACAGAGACCAGACAGACAGACACACAGACAGTCTCCCTGACAGTCTTCCAGACAGAGACACAGTCAGTCTCCTAGACAGTCTCCCAGACAGAGACAAAGACAGTCTCAAAGACAGAGGCCCAGACAGACAGAGACACAGACAGTCTTCCAGACAGTCTGCCAGACAGAGACCTAGACAGACAGATACACAGTCATTCTCCCAGACAGTCTCCCAGACAGAGACACACACAGACAGAGACACAGACAGTCTCCCAGACAGAGACACAGACAGTCTAGCAGACTGTCTCCCAGACAGTCTCCCAGACTGAAACCCACACAGACAGAGACACAGACAGTCTCCCAGACAGAGACCCAGACAGACAGACACACAGACAGTCTCCCTGACAGTCTTCCAGACAGAGATCCAGACAGACAGAGACACAGTCAGTCTCCTAGACAGTCTCCCAGACAGAGACAAAGACAGTCTCAAAGACAGAGGCCCAGACAGACAGAGACACAGACAGTCTTCCAGACAGTCTGCCAGACAGAGACCCAGACAGACAGAGACACAGTCATTCTCCCAGACAGTCTCCTAGACAGAGACCCACGCAGACAGAAACACAGACAGTCTCCCAGACAGTCTCCCAGACAGAGAAACAGACAGTCTCCCAGACAGTCTCCCAGACAGAGAAACAGACAGACAGAGACACAGACAGTCTCCAAGACAGTCTCCCAGACAGAGACCCAGACAGGCAGAGACACAGTCAGTCTCCCAGACAGAGACCCACATAGACAGAGACACAGACAGTCTCCCAGACAGAGACAAAGACAGTCTCAAAGACAGAGGCCCAGACAGACAGAGACACAGACAGTCTCCCAGACAGAGACAAAGACAGAGAACCAGACAGACAGAAACACAGTCAGTCTCCCAGACAGTCTCCCAGACAGAGAACCACGCAGACAGAGACACAGACAGTCTCCCAGACAGTCTCCCAGACAGAGACACAGACAGACAGAGACACAGACAGTCTCCCAGACAGAGACAAAAACAGTCTCCCAGACAGAAACCCAGACAGTCTCCCAGACTGAGACACACACAGACAGAGACACAGACAGTCTCCCAGACAGAGACAAAGACAGTCTCAAAGCCAGAGACCCAAACAGACATAGACACAGACAGTCTCCCAGACAGTCTTCCAGACAGAGACCCAGATTGACAGAGACACAGTCAGTCTCCTAGACAGTCTCCCAGACAGAGACCCACACAGTCTCCCAGACAGAACACAGTCAGTCTCTAGACAGTCTCCCAGACAGAGACCCACACAGTCTCCCAGACAGAGACAAAGACAGTCTCAAAGACAGAGGCCCAGACAGACAGAAACACAGACAGTCTCCCAGACAGTCTTCCAGACAGAGACCCAGACAGAGAGAGACCCACACAGTCTCCCAGACAGAGACAAAGACAGTCTGAAAGACAGAGGCCCAGACAGACAGAGACACAGACAGTCTCCCAGACAGTCTCCCAGACAGAGACCCAGACAGACAGAGACACAGTCATTCTCCCAGACAGTCTCCCAGACAGAGACCCAGACAGGCAGAGACACAGCCAGTCTCCCAGACAGAGACCAACATAAACAGAGACACAGACAGTCTCCCAGACAGAGACAAAGACAGTCTCAAAGACAGAGGCCCAGACAGACAGAGACACAGACAGTCTCCTAGACAGTCTCCCAGACAGAGAACCAGACAGACAGAAACACAGTCAGTCTCCCAGACAGTCTCCCAGACAGAGAAACAGACAGACAGAGACACAGACAGTCTCCAAGACAGTCTCCCAGACAGAGACCCAGACAGGCAGAGACACAGTCAGTCTCCCAGACAGAGACCCACATAGACAGAGACACAGACAGTCTCCCAGACAGAGACAAAGACAATCTCAAAGACAGAGGCCCAGACAGACAGAGACACAGACAGTCTCCCAGACAGTCTCCCAGACAGAGAACCAGACAGACAGAAACACAGTCAGTCTCCCAGACAGTCTCCCAGACAGAGAACTACGCAGACAGAGACACAGACAGTCTCCCAGACAGTCTCCCAGACAGAGACACAGACAGACAGAGACACAGACAGTCTCCCAGACAGAGACAAAAACAGTCTCCCAGACAGAAACCCAGACAGTCTCCCAGACTGAGACACACACAGACAGAGACACAGACAGTCTCCCAGACAGAGACAAAGACAGTCTCAAAGCCAGAGACCCAAACAGACATGAGCACAGACAGTCTCCCAGACAGTCTTCCAGACAGAGACCCAGATTGACAGAGACACAGTCAGTCTCCTAGACAGTCTCCCAGACAGAGACCCACACAGTCTCCCAGACAGAGACAAAGACAGTCTGAAAGACAGAGGCCCAGACAGACAGAGACACAGACAGTCTCCCAGACAGTCTCCCAGACAGAGACCCAGACAGACAGAGACACAGTCATTCTCCCAGACAGTCTCCCAGACAGAGACCCAGACAGGCAGAGACACAGCCAGTCTCCCAGACAGAGACCAACATAAACAGAGACACAGACAGTCTCCCAGACAGAGACAAAGACAGTCTCAAAGACAGAGGCCCAGACAGACAGAGACACAGACAGTCTCCCAGACAGTCTCCCAGACAGAGAACCAGACAGACAGAAACACAGTCAGTCTCCCAGACAGTCTCCCAGACAGAGAAACAGACAGACAGAGACACAGACAGTCTCCAGACAGTCTCCCAGACAGAGACCCAGACAGGCAGAGACACAGTCAGTCTCCCAGACAGAGACCCACATAGACAGAGACACAGACAGTCTCCCAGACAGAGACAAAGACAATCTCAAAGACAGAGGCCCAGACAGACAGAGACACAGACAGTCTCCCAGACAGTCTCCCAGACAGAGAACCAGACAGACAGAAACACAGTCAGTCTCCCAGACAGTCTCCCAGACAGAGAACTACGCAGACAGAGACACAGACAGTCTCCCAGACAGTCTCCCAGACAGAGACACAGACAGACAGACACACAGACAGTCTCCCAGACAGAGACAAAAACAGTCTCCCAGACTGAGTCACACACAGACAGAGACACAGACAGTCTCCCAGACAGAGACAAAGACAGTCTCAAAGACAGAGACTCAAACAGACAGAAACACAGACAGTCTCCCAGACACTCTTCCAGACAGAGACCCAGACATACAGAGACACAGTCAGTCTCACAGACAGTCTCCCAGACAGAGACCCACGCAGACAGAGACACAGTCAGTCTCCCAGACAGAGACACAGACAGTCTCCCAGACAGTCTCCCAGACAGAGACCCAGATTGACAGAGACACAGTCAGTCTCCTAGACAGTCTCCCAGACAGAGACCCACACAGTCTCCCAGACAGAGACAAAGACAGTCTCAAAGACAGAGGCCCAGACAGACAGAAACACAGACAGTCTCCCAGACAGTCTTCCAGACAGAGACCCAGACAGACAGAGACACAGTCAGTCTCACAGACAGAGACAAAGACAGTCTCAAAGCCAGAGACCCAAACAGACAGAGACACAGACAGTATCCCAGACAGTCTTCAGACAGAACCCAGACAGACAGGAGCCACACAGTCTCCCAGACAGGAGCAAAGACAGTCTGAAAGACAGAGGCCCAGACAGACAGAGACACAGACAGTCTCCCAGACAGTCTCCCAGACAGAGACCCACACAGTCTCCCAGACAGAGACAAAGACAGTCTCAAAGACAGAGGCCCAGACAGACAGAAACACAGACAGTCTCCCAGACACTCTTCCAGACAGAGACCCAGACATACAGAGACACAGTCAGTCTCACAGACAGTCTCCCAGACAGAGACCCACGCAGACAGAGACACAGTCAGTCTCCCAGACAGAGACACAGACAGTCTCCCAGACAGAGACACAGACAGTCTCCCAGACTAAAACCCAGACAGAGACACAGACAGACAGAAACACAGACAGTCTCCCAGACAGTCTTCCAGACAGAGACCCAAACAGACTGAGACACAGTCAGTCTCCCAGACAGTCTCACAGACAGAGACCCACACAGACAGAGACACAGACAGTCTCCCAGACAGAGAAACACACAGACAGAGACACAGACAGTCTCCCAGACAGAGACACAGACAGTCTCAAAGACAGAGGCCCAGACAGACAGAGACACAGACAGTCTCCCAGACAGTCTCCCAGACAGAGAACCAGACAGACAGAAACACAGTCAGTCTCCCAGACAGTCTCCCAGACAGAGAACCACGCAGACAGAGACACAGACAGTCTCCAGGACAGTCTCCCAGACAGAGACACAGACAGACAGAGACACAGACAGTCTCCCAGACAGAGACAAAAACAGTCTCCCAGACAGAAACCCAGACAGTCTCCCAGACTGAGACACACACAGACAGAGACACAGACAGTCTCCCAGACAGAGACAAAGACAGTCTCAAAGCCAGAGACCCAAACAGACATAGACATAGACAGTCTCCCAGACAGTCTTCCAGACAGAGACCCAGATTGACAGAGACACAGTCAGTCTCCTAGACAGTCTCCCAGACAGAGACCCACACAGTCTCCCAGACAGAGACAAAGACAGTCTCAAAGACAGAGGCCCAGACAGACAGAAACACAGACAGTCTCCCAGACAGTCTTCTAGACAGAGACCCAGACAGAGAGAGACCCACACAGTCTCCCAGACAGAGACAAAGACAGTCTGAAAGACAGAGGCCCAGACAGACAGAGACACAGACAGTCTCCCAGACAGTCTCCCAGACAGAGACCCAGACAGGCAGAGACACAGCCAGTCTCCCAGACAGAGACCCAGACAGACAGACACACAGACAGTCTCCCTGACAGTCTTCCAGACAGAGACACAGTCAGTCTCCTAGACAGTCTCCCAGACAGAGACAAAGACAGTCTCAAAGACAGAGGCCCAGACAGACAGAGACACAGACAGTCTCCCAGACAGAGACACAGACAGTCTCGCAGACTGTCTCCCAGACAGTCTCCCAGACTGAAACCCACACAGACAGAGACACAGACAGTCTCCCAGACAGAGACCCAGACAGAGACACAGACAGACAGAGACACAGACAGTCTCCCAGACAGACTCCCAGACAGTCTCCCGGAGTGAAACCAACACAGACAGAGACACAGACAGTCTCCTAGACAGAGACACAGACAGTCTCCCAGACAGAGAAACACACAGACAGAGACACAGAAAGTCTCCCAGACAGAGACACAGACAGTCTCGCAGACTGTCTCCCAGACAGTCTCCCAGACTGAAACCCACACAGACAGAGACACAGACAGTCTCCCAGACAGAGACCCAGACAGAGACACAGACAGACAGAGACACAGACAGTCTCCCAGAAAGACTCCCAGACAGTCTCGGGTGAAACCAACACAGACAGAGACACAGACAGTCTCCTAGACAGAGACAAAGACAGTCTCCCAGACAGAAACCCAGACAATCTTTCAGACTGAGACCCACACAGACGGAGACATAGACATTCTCCCAGACAGAGACAAAGACAGTCTCAAGACAGAGGCCCAGACAGACAGAACACAGACAGTCTCCAGACAGTATCCCAGAATGAGACCCAGACAGACAGGACACAGACAGTCTCCCAGACAGAGACACAGACAGTCTACAGACTGTCTCCCAGACAGTCTCCCAGACTGAAACCCACACAGACAGAGACACAGACAGTCACAGACAGAGACCCAGACAGACAGACACACAGACAGTCTCTGACAGTCTTCCAGACAGAGACACAGTCAGTCTCTAGACAGTCTCCCAGACAGAGACAAAGACAGTCTCAAAGACAGAGAGCCAGACAGACAGAGACACAGACAGTCTTCCAGACAGTCTGCCAGACAGAAGACCTAGACAGACAGATACAGTCATTCTCCCAGACAGTCTCCCAGACAGAGACACACACAGACAGAGACACAGACAGTCTCCCAGACAGAGACACAGACAGTCTGCAGACTGTCTCCCAGACAGTCTCCCAGACTGAAACACACAGACAGAGACACAGACAGTCTCCCAGACAGAGACCAGACAGACAGACACACAGCAGAGTCTCACAGTCTTCCAGACAGAGATCCAGACAGACAGAGACACAGTCAGTCTCTAGACATCTCCCAGACAGAGAACAAAGACAGTCTCAAGACAGAGAGCCCAGACAGACAGAGACACAGACAGTCTTCCAGACAGTCTGCCAGACAAAGACAGACAGACAGAGACACAGTCATTCTCCCAGACAGTCTCTAGACAGAGACCCACGGAGCAAACACAGACAGTCTCCCAGACAGTCTCCCAGACAGAGAAACAGACAGTCTCCCAGACAGTCTCCCAGACAGAGAAACAGACAGACAGAGACACAGACAGTCTCCAAGACAGTCTCCCAGACAGAGACCCAGACAGGCAGAGACACGGTCAGTCTCCACAGACAGAGACACATAGACAGAACACAGACAGTCTCCCAGACAGAGACAAAGACAGTCTCAAAGACAGAGGCCCAGACAGACAGAGACACAGACAGTCTCCCAGACAGAGACAAAGACAGAGAACCAGACAGACAGAAACACAGTCAGTCTCCCAGACAGTCTCCCAGACAGAGAACCACGCAGACAGAGACACAGACAGTCTCCCAGACAGTCTCCCAGACAGAGAACACAGACAGACAGAGACACAGACAGTCTCCCAGACAGAGAACAAAAACAGTCTCCCAGACAGAAACCCAGACAGTCTCCCAGACTGAGACACACACAGACAGAGACACAGACAGTCTCCCAGACAGAGACAAAGACAGTCTCAAGCCAGAGACCAAACAGACATAGACACAGACAGTCTCCCAGACAGTCTTCCAGACAGAGACCCAGATTGACAGAGACACAGTCAGTCTCCTAGACAGTCTCCCAGACAGAGACCCACAGTCTCCCAGACAGAGACACAGTCAGTCTCTAGACAGTCTCCCAGACAGAGACCACACAGTCTCCCAGACAGGAACAAAGACAGTCTCAAAGACAGAGGCCCAGACAGACAGAAACACAGACAGTCTCCCAGACAGTCTTCCCAGACAGAGACCCAGACAGAGAGAGACCCACACAGTCTCCCAGACAGAGACAAAGACAGTCTGAAAGACAGAGGCCCAGACAGACAGAGACACAGACAGTCTCCCAGACAGTCTCCCAGACAGAGACCCAGACAGACAGAGACACAGTCATTCTCCCAGACAGTCTCCCAGACAGAGACCCAGACAGGCAGAGACACAGCCAGTCTCCCAGACAGAGACCAACATAAACAGAGACACAGACAGTCTCCCAGACAGAGACAAAGACAGTCTCAAAGACAGAGGCCCAGACAGACAGAGACACAGACAGTCTCCCAGACAGTCTCCCAGACAGAGAACTAGACAGACAGAAACACAGTCAGTCTCCCAGACAGTCTCCCAGACAGAGAAACAGACAGACAGAGAGACAGACAGTCTCAGACAGTCTCCCAGACAGAGACCCAGACAGGCAGAGACAGTCAGTCTCCCAGACAGAGACCCACATAGACAGAGACACAGACAGTCTCCCAGACAGAGACAAAGACAATCTCAAGACAGAGGCCCAGACAGACAGAGACACAGACAGTCTCCCAGACAGTCTCCCAGACAGAGAGACCAGACAGACAGAAACACAGTCAGTCTCCCAGACAGTCTCCCAGACAGAAACTACGCAGACAGAGACACAGACAGTCTCCCAGACAGTCTCCCAGACAGAGACACAGACAGACAGAGACACAGACAGTCTCCCAGACAGAGACAAACAGTCTCCCAGACAGAAACCCAGACAGTCTCCCAGACTGAGACACACACAGACAGAGACACAGACAGTCTCCCAGACAGAGCAAAAAGACAGTCTCAAGCCAGAGACCCAAACAGACATAGACACAGAACAGTCTCCCAGACAGTCTTCCAGACAGAGACCCAGATTGACAGGGCACAGTCAGTCTCTAGACAGTCTCCCAGACAGAGACCCACACAGTCTCCCAGACAGAGACAAAGACAGTCTGAAAGACAGAGGCCCAGACAGACAGAGACACAGACAGTCTCCCAGACAGTCTCCCAGACAGAGACCCAGACAGACAGAACACAGTCATTCTCCCAGACAGTCTCAGAGAGAGACCCCAGACAGGCAGAGACACAGCCAGTCTCCCAGACAGAGACCAACATAAACAGAGACACAGACAGTCTCCCAGACAGAGACAAAGACAGTCTCAAAGACAGAGGCCCAGACAGACAGAGACACAGACAGTCTCCCAGACAGTCTCCCAGACAGAGAACCAGACAGACAGAAACAGTCAGTCTCCCAGACAGTCTCCCAGACAGAGAAACAGACAGACAGAGACACAAGAGTCTCAAGACAGTCTCCCAGACAGAGACCCAGACAGGCAGAGACACAGTCAGTCTCCCAGACAGAGACCCATAGACAGAGACACAGACAGTCTCCCAGACAGAGACAAGACAATCTCAAAGACAGAGGCCCAGACAGACAGAGACACAGACAGTCTCCCAGACAGTCTCCCAGACAGAAACTAGACAGACAGAGACACAGACAGTCTGCAGACAGTCTCCCAGACAGAGAGACACAGACAGACAGACACACAGACAGTCTCCCAGACAGAGACAAAAACAGTCTCCCAGACTGAGTCACACACAGACAGAGACACAGACAGTCTCCCAGACAGAGACAAAGACAGTCTCAAAGACAGAACTCAAACAGACAGAAACACAGACAGTCTCCCAGACACTCTTCCAGACAGAGACCCCAGACATACACAGAGACACAGTCAGTCTCACAGAACAGTCTCCCAGACAGAGAGACCACGCAGACAGAGACACAGTCAGTCTCCCAGACAGAGACACAGACAGTCTCCCAGACAGTCTTCCAGACAGGGCCCAGATTGACAGAGACACAGTCAGTCTCTAGACAGTCTCCCAGACAGAGACCCACAGTCTCCCAGACAGAGACAAAAGACAGTCTCAAAGACAGAGGCCCAGACAGACAGAAACACAGACAGTCTCCCAGACAGTCTTCCAGACAGAGACCCAGACAGACAGAGACACAGTCAGTCTGACAGACCCAGAAGACAAAAGACAGTCTCCAGCCAGAGACCCAAACAGACAGAGACACAGACAGTATCCCAGACAGTCTTCCAGACAGAGACCCAGACAGACAGAGACCCACACAGTCTCCCAGACAGAGACAAGACAGTCTGAAGACAGAGGCCCAGACAGACAGAGACACAGACAGTCCCAAGACAGTCTCCCAGACAGAGACCCACACAGTCTCCCAGACAGAGACAAAGACAGTCTCCCAAAGACAGAGAGCCCAGACAGACAGAAACACAGACAGTCTCCCAGACACTCTTCCAGACAGGGCCCAGACAGACAGGGACACAGTCAGTCAGTCACAGACAGTCTCCCAGACAGAGACCAGAGACAGACAGAGACACAGACAGTCTCCCAGACAGAGACCTGACAGTCTCCCAGACAGAACACAGACAGTCTCAGACAGAACCAGACAGGGCACAGACAGACAGAAACACAGACAGTCTCAGACAGTCTTCCAGACAGAAGACCCAGACAGACAGGAACACAGTCAGTCTACCAGACAGTCTACAGACAGAGACCCACAGACAGGGACACAGACAGTCTCCCAGACAGAGAAACACACAGACAGAGACACAGACAGTCTACAGACAGAGAAGCACACAGACAGTCTCACAGACAGTCTCCCAGACAGAGACACAGACAGTCTCAGACTGTCTCCCAGACAGTCTCCCAGACTGAGACCCACACAGACAGAACACAGACAGTCTCCCAGACAGAGACCCAGACAGAGACACAGACAGACAGAACACAGACAGTCCCAGACAGTCTCCCAGACAGACTCAGACAGTCTCCCGAGTGGAAACCAACACAGACAGGGACAGACAGTCTCTAGACAGAGACAAAGACAGTCTCAGACAGAAGCAGACAATCTTCCAGACTGTCAGAGACCCACACAGAGCGGAGACACAGAGACAGTCTCCCAGACAGAGACAAAGACAGTCTCAAAGACAGAGGCCCAGACAGACAGAGACACAGACAGTCTCCCAGACAGAGACACAGACAGTCTCACAGACAGTCTCCCAGACAGAGACCAGACAGACAGAGAGACACAGTCATTCTCCCAGACAGTCTCCCAGACAGAAACCCACACAGACAGAGACACAGACAGTCTCCAAGACAGTCTCCCAGACAGAGACCCAGACAGGCAGAGACACAGTCAGTCTCCCAGACAGAGACCCACATAGACAGAGACACAGACAGTCTCCCAGACAGAGACAAAGACAGTCTCAAAGACAGAAGCCAGACAGACAGAACACAGACAGTCTGTGTCAGACAGTCTCCCAGACAGAGAACCAGACAGACAGAGACACAGTCAGTCTCCCAGACAGTCTCCCAGACAGAGACCCAGACAGACAGAGACACAGACAGTCTCCCAGACAGTCTCCCAGACAGAGACACAGACAGACAGAGACACAGACAGTCTCCCAGACAGAGACAAAGACAGTCTCCCAGACAGAAACGGACAGTCTCCCAGACAGAGTCATACACAGACAGAACACAGACAGTCTCCCAGACAGTCTTCAGACAGAACCCAGATTGACAGAGACACAGTCAGTCCTGGAGACAGTCTCCCAGACAGAGACCACACAGTCTCCCAGACAGAACAAAGACAGTCTCCCAAAGACAGAGGCCCAGACAGACAGAAACACAGACAGTCTCCCAGACAGTCTTCCAGACAGAGACCCAGACAGACAGAACACAGTCAGTCTCAGACAGAGACAAAGACAGTCTCAGAGACAGAGACCCAAACAGACAGAGACACAGACAGTCTCCCAGACAGTCTCCCAGACAGAAGACCCAGACAGACAGAGACACAGTCTCCAGACAGGAACAAAGACAGTCTGAAGACAGAGAGGCCCAGACAGACAGAGACACAGACAGTCTCCCAGACAGTCTCCCAGACAGAGAACCAGACAGTCTGGACAGAGACAAAGACAGTCTCAAGACAGAGCCCAGACAGACAGAAACACAGACAGTCTCCCAGACAGTCTCCCAGACAGAACCCAGACAGACAGAGACACAGACAGTCTCAGACAGTCTCCCAGACAGAAGACCCAGAGGGCAGAGACACAGACAGTCTCAGACAGAGACAGACAGTCTACAGACAGAACAGAAACAGTCTCCCAGACTGAGCAGACAGAACACAGACAGACAGAAACACAGACAGTCTCCCAGACAGTCTTCAGACAGAGACAGACAGACAGAGACACAGTCAGTCTCCGAGACAGTCTCCCAGACAGAGACCCACACAGACAGAGACACAGACAGTCTCCCAGAGGCAGAGACAGACACACAGACAGAGACACAGACAGTCTCCCAGACAGAGACACGAACCAGGGAGCACAGACAGTCTCCCAGACAGAGACACAGACAGTCTAGCAGACAGTCTCCCAGACAGTCTCCCAGACTGGAAACCCACACGACAGAGACACAGACAGTCTCCCAGACAGAGACCCAGACAGAACACAGACAGACAGAGACACAGACAGTCTCCCAGACAGGAGACCCCAGAAGACAGACTCTCCAGACAGTCTCAGACAAACCAACACAGACAGAGACACAGACAGTCTCCCAGACAGGGACAAGACAGACAGTCTCCCAGACAGTCTCAGACAGTCTTCCAGACAGAGACCCAGACAGACAGAGACACAGCAGTCTCCCAGACAGAGACAAAGACAGTCTCAAGACAGAGCCCAGACAGACAGAGAAGCACAGACAGTCTCCCAGACAGGGAACACAGACAGTCTCCCAGACAGTCTCCCAGACAGAGACCCAGACAGACAGAGACACAGTCAGTCTCCCAGACAGTCTCCCAGACAGAGACCCAGACAGACAGAGACACAGACAGTCTCCCAGACAGAGACCAAGACAGGAGCACAGACAGTCTCCCGGGCAGAGACAAAGACAGTCTCCCAGACAGAGGCCCAGACAGACAGAGACACAGACAGTCTCCCAGACAGTCTCCCAGACAGAGAATGACAGACAGAAACACAGTCAGTCTCCCAGACAGTCTCCCAGACAGAGAAAGACGCAGACAGGGCACAGACAGTCTCCCAGACAGTCTCCCAGACAGAGACACAGACAGACAGAGACACAGACAGTCTCCCAGACCAGAGACAAAGACAGTCTCCCAGACAAGAAACCTAGACAGTCTCCCAGACAGAAAAGAAGGTCAAACAGAACAGGAGACACAGACAGTCTCCCAGACAGTCTTCAGACAGAGACCCAGATTGACAGAAACACACAGTCAGTCTCTAGACAGTCTCCCAGACAGAGAGACCCCACAGTCTCCCAGACAGAACAAGACAGTCTCAAAAGACAGAAGCCCAGACAGACAGAAACACAGACAGTCTCCCAGGAGTCTTCCAGACAGAGACCCAGACAGACAGAGACACAGTCAGTCTCACAGACAGAGACAAAGACAGTCTCAAAGCAGAGACCAAACAGACAGAGACACGACAGACAGTATCCCAGACAGTCTTCCAGACAAGGGACCCAGACAGACAGAGACCCGACAGTCTCCCAGACAGAACAAGACAGTCTGAAGACAGAGGCCCAGACAGACAGAGACACAGACAGTCTCCCAGACAGTCTCCCAGACAGAGACACACAGTCTCCCAGACAGAGAGACAAAAACAGACAGTCTCCCAGACAGAGGCCAGACAGACAGAAGACAGACAGTCTCCCAGACAGTCTCCCAGACAGAGACACACACAGACAGAGACACAGACAGTCTCCCAGACAGAGACACAGACAGTCATGGAGCAGTCTCCCAGACAGTCTCCCAGACTGAAACCCCACACAGACAGAGACACAGACAGTCTCCCAGACAGAGACCCAGACAGAGACACAGACAGACAGAGACAGGACAGTCTGGGACAGACTCCCAGACAGTCTCGGAGGAAGACCAACAGACAGAGACACAGACAGTCTCAGAGCAGGGCACAGACAGTCTCCCAGACAGAGAAACACAGACAGAGACACAGACAGTCTCCCAGACAGGGACACAGACAGTCTACACAGACAGTCTCCCAGACAGTCTCCCAGACAGGAAACCCACACAGACAGAACACAGAGCAGTCTCCCAGACAGAGACTTGAGACAGAGACACAGACAGACAGAACACAGACAGTCTCCAGACAGTCTCCCAGACAGTCTCGGTGACAACCCACACAGACAGAGACAGCAGACAGTCTCCCAGACAGAGGAACAAAGACAGTCTCCCAGACAGAAACCCAGACAGTCTCTTTCAGACTGAGACCCACACAGACGGAGACATAGACAGTCTCCCAGACAGAGACAAAGACAGTCTCAAAGACAGAGGCCCAGACAGACAGAGACACAGACAGTCTCCCAGACAGAGACACAGACAGACAGAGCCAGACAGTCTCCCAGACAGTCTCCCAGACAGAGACCCACACAGACAGAGACACAGACAGTCTCCCAGACAGAGACCAGACAGACAGACACACAGACAGTCTCAGACAGTCTTTCCAGACAGAACACAGACAGTCTCTG